>JAPQNM010001229.1:10000-25000 GCA_029783475.1 Metacarcinus magister | reverse complement strand
TTGTTCTCTACTTAATGTGACGCGTGTCTCTTGTCCATTTTTCCCTCGCTTTTTACGTCTCAGACATGTGAAAATCTTGACATATCAAACCGTTTTTCACTGCTTAAAAATCCAACTTAATTCTCTTCGTCGGAGACTAAAGCTTTTGAAATTGCACTCACTGGAGCGACGTGGAGTAAAGGGAGATTTGATTGAAGTATTGAAGTGTTAGAAGGGTTTTAATAAGGGGGATGTAGGAAAAGTTCTTACGATCAGTAGTCAGGATAGAACAAGAAATAACAGATTCAAACTAGAAAAATGTAGATTTAATAAAGAAATAGGCTGAAATTGGTTTACAAATAGGATGGTAGATGATTGGAATAGACTCAGTCAGCAGGTAGTTAGTGCACAGACAATAGGGAGTTTTAAGAGAAGACTAGATGACTTCATGGATGGGAATGATTGATTGATGATTGATGATTAAATAATTGAAACCATGGCGCCGCAACAACGTGGTCATTTGGCGCCGAATTTTACTACTAATTTTAAGCTCCACTAACCCACAGTGCCGTGGACCCCTCACTTGGTTCAGCCTATCAGTCGAGATAGTGTGCCGGGGTGGGGCGCTTGGAGCCACAAGTGAGAGTTGGGGAACCAGTGACGACCAGTGCCTCAAGAGCCTTCCCAAAAGAGGGAAGCGACTGCTCTCAAGTCAAAGGTACTACGCCTCCTACACCCCAGATGGGAATGAGAGGTGGGTGTAGGTAATAAGGGGGTATAGGATTAACAGGAACTACCTAGTGCAGGCCTCCGGACCTTTAGTAGCTTCCTTATATTCTTATGTTCTTACGTTCTTATGTCATTATCCTTGTCGTATTTCTCCTCTTTTTCTCCTTTCTCTCCTCCTTTCTTCTCCGTCTCGTTCTCATCATTATTGTCTTCTATCTTCCTTTCTCTCCTCGTTAGGAAGGAGAAGGGAATGAAGGAAGGAAGTGAAGGAGAGAAAGGGAAGAGAATGGAGGGGATGGAGAAAGGGAGGAGGATGTATAAGAAAGGAAATGAAGGGAATGGAAGAAAGGATGAAGGAGGAGGAGGAGGAGGAGGAGATAATAAGGGTTAGAAAACACACACACACACACACACACACACACACACACACACACACACACACACACACATCGGGCATCAATTTGCATATCATTACTATTCTCGAACTTATCTTTCCCTTCTCTGCATTGCTGAGAGAGAAAGAGAGATTCCAGTGAGAGAGAGTGAACTGCTAGTCTTCTTTGCTCACACTAAAGAAATATAAAGATAGCTTAAGAGAGAGAGAGAGAGAGAGAGAGAGAGAGAGAGAGAGAGAGAGAGAGAGAGAGAGAGAGAGAGAGAGAGAGAGAGAGAGAGAGACAAAGACTTGATATCTAGAGTGGAGGAATATTTATGAGAAAGGAGGAAGGAGGAGGAAGACAAAAAGTTGCACATGTGAGGAGGTAGCGAAGCATGGAGAGAGAGAGAGAGAGAGACTTTTCGCCACTTCCTCCACACACACACACACACACACACACACACACACACGCACACACGCAAAACAAAGCGTTAGCCAAAGGTCATTAATTTACTGTCGTGATAAAAAGGGAAAAAAGACTTGATTTCATTTATCTTTTTTTCCCTCTTTCTTTCTTTCTTTCTCACAGTGCATTATAATATATTTACTGTCTGCACGTTATTGTGTTTTGCTTTGTATAGTGGTGTGTGCGTGTGTGTGTGTGTGTGTGTGTGTGTGTGTGTGTGTGTGTGTATGTGATGTGTATAGTGTAGTGTATTGTGTGTATGGTGAAGCACTATACGTAAACTTATCTCGTATATATAGTGACGTTATGTAAGGATAGTGCACACCATATCACCATCACATGATCACACACACACACACACACACACACACACACACACACACACACGGTCCGCTAGCGTAGTGGTTAGCGCACTCGGCTCACAACCGAGGGGGCCAGGGTTCGATCTCCTGGGCTGACGGAGATTATTTGGGTGTGTCTCCTTTCACGTGTAGCTCCTGTTCACCTAGCAGTGAGTAGGTACGGGATGTAAGTCGAGGAGTTGTGACCCTGTTGTCCCGGTGTGTTGTGTGTGAGTGGTCTCGGTCCAACCCAAAGATTGGTCAGTATGAGCTCTGAGCTCTTTCCATAGGGGGACGGCCGGCTGTCTCGAGAGAGACCAGCAGCAGACTGTACAGTGTATACACACACATCACCCCCCCCCCAGCCCAGCATCACGTGTATGTTATTTGTGACCTTCCAAATCCTCGTCGACATCCTGGCAGTCAGCCTGACCTCACCTCTGCCAGCCCTGAGGCGTCAATAATATTTGCATATCTGGGGATTACCTGAGAGGGGAGGACGAGGAGGAGGAGGAGGAGGGGGAGGAAGAGTAAAAAGGATGGAGGAGGAAGAAGGGAGAAGGATAGGGATGAGAAGGAAGGAAGAGGAGGAAAGTCAGGGTTTTAAGGGTATAGGAAAGAGAGATCTCTGAAGGAGAGAGAGAGAGAGAGAGAGAGAGAGAGAGAGAGGAGAGAGAGAGAGAGAGAGAGAGAGAGGAGGGGGGGGAGAGGGGGAGAGGGGGGAGAGAGAGAGGGGGGAGGGAAGCAGGAGTTTGGGAGGAAGGCGAATAAGCTGGAAATGAATATGGAAGAGGAAGGGGAGGAGGAGGAGGAGGAAGAATAAGAGAGAATGAAGAACAGAGCGTGAAAGAGGAACAGCAAGCTGGAGGAGGAGGAGGAGGAGGAAAGGAACAAGGTGTGGAGAAGTTAAGAGGAATTCGGAGGAAAGTTTAGTGACGAAGGAAACAAGGGGTGGAGAAAAGGAGGTAAAGCAGGAGGAGGTGGAAGAGGAAGAGGAGTAAAGGGAGAAGAAATTTTACATTATATTAGTAAAAAACAATATTTCAGAGAGAGAGAGAGAGAGAGAGAGAGAGAGAGAGAGAGAGAGAGAGAGAGAGAGAGAGAGAGAGAGAGAGAGAGAGAGAATCAAGCCCTAATTTTCCGCTTGTCAGGTAAGGTGGGGTAAGGGCACCATTAGCTTCCCTTGTTAATGGTCATCCCTGATTGGTCCCTCGAGACTCTCCATCATTAAGTAGAGTCATTAGGCAATTTACAGGTACTTGAAGGTGCTAGATGTGCGGGGTTGGGCGCATGCGAAGATGAGAATTAGGGGAAAGGTGAAAAAATTGTGGGAGATGAAGAATGAAGGAATGAAGGATAAAGATAGGAGGTAGGTGTGATAATAATAATAATGATAATATATATTTTGTATTATATATATATGTACTCAGTAATATAATTTTTCCTTTTTTTCATCCATATTTTATCTATTTTTATTCTTGTCTTTTAACATTTATTCTTTTTTATTTTATTTTTTTTATTTTCATACAATTATTTCCATTCATATATATTTTTGGTTTCATATCAATACATTACACTAATCTATATATACATACATGTTATTTTCCATACATACATACATACATACATACATACATACATATATAAATAAAACCTTACTTTATTTTCAACTGCTATCCAATTTTATAATATATCTAAAAAAAAAAAAAAGTTTTGATCGCGACTGAAACTGTAAATTTGAGTTTTATGTTAAATCTGATTAATTTGGACAACTGACATGTTTGTGCGACGTCTCTCTCTCTCTCTCTCTCTCTCTCTCTCTCTCTCTCTCTCTCTCTCTCTCTCTCTCTCTCTCTCTCATCCTTCCCCTCCCTTTGGCGTTGAGTGAGGGGAAGGGAGGGTAAGGGAAGGGATAGTAATGAGAATGATAACGGAAATAGAAGGAAGGAAAGTATGAAAGAATAGTAATGTAGGTGAAAGGGGAAAGGAAAGAAAGGATGCATAGAGAGAAAGGGGAATACATAAGGTGAGAAGCGAGGAACGGAAAAGAAAATGGATGAAGAGAGAGAATGCGAGAGAGAAAAAAAAAACTACTAAAGGTGATGAAACGAGAATAAAGAAGAGAAAAAGATGTCTGGAGAGAGAGAGAGAGAGAGAGAGAGAGAGAGAGAGAGAGAGAGAGAGAGAGAGAGAGAGAGAGAGAGAGAGAGAAAGAGAGAGAGAGGGGTGGCGGTAGGAAAGAAAGGTTAGTGAAGGGAGGGAAAAGGGGAAAAATTATGTAAAATGTGTCTATTTTTGTGAGGTGTCAGAGTCCTTCTCTTAACGAGGTCAGGAGGTCAGAACAAAGGGGGGGGGGAGAAGGAGGAGGAGGAGGTCAGTGCGGGGGTGGGGGGATGGGGGGCAGGGCAAGGAAGAAAGAAAGAAAGAAGGGGGAGAGGGAGGGAAATGTTAGGTTATGTCGGTTTAGGTCACGTCTCCTCATACACGCACACGCACACGCACACGCACACACTGGAACACACACACACTTGGGTGAGAGCCAGACTGACAGAGAGTTATACATACTACTAATACGTATAAGGAACTATTATTGATATGTGTTATGTTTAGGATATGGTTGATGGACACTTATGTGCCATCGACCTTTTGAGATTTGAAGTATTTCTCTTATGTATGTATTTTATTATCTCAATAAAATGTATCAAATCAAATCAAATCCCTCCACCCGTCCTTCCCTCCTTCCTTCCCTCTCTCCCTCCTTCCCTCTCTCCCTCCTTCCCTCCTCCTTCCTTTCTCTAGTCGATCCTTCCTCTCATTCACAACGTGGTCGACAGATTTTACGCAGAATTTCCCTGTGTGTGTGTGTGTGTGTGTGTGTGTGTGTGTGTGTGTGTGTGTGTGTGTGTGTGTGTGTGTGTTGGTATTTATCAGAAACCATCTCATATTTATTTTTCTCCCTCTCTCTCTTTCTCTCTCTCTCTTTCTGACTTTTTTCTTCGTGGAACAAACTCGTGACTCAGATAATTATTGAGAATTCTGCGTCACTCCTTCCTACCTGTTGTTACCTTGAATTCCTGGATACTACTACTTGTTTATTCATAATACTCTCTCTCTCTCTCTCTCTCTCTCTCTCTCTCTCTCTCTCTCTCTCTCTCTCTCTCTCTCTCTCTCTCTCTCTCTCTCTCATTCGTCTTTTTTTTATCCACTTATTCTCGATATTTTCTGTCCCTAGGTATTCTCAGCTTATTTTGCAGTGTGTGTGTGTGTGTGTGTGTGTGTGTGTGTGTGTGTGTGTGTGTGTGTGTGTGTGTGTGTGTGTGTGTTGCCTGGAGGCTGGAAGTTCATTATTTTCCTTATAATATGTAATGCAGTACTTTTAATGCACTGTTAAGCTCCGTCAATAACACATTAAGAGAACATGATAGCTATCAGTAACTCACGTATACTCCTACACACTCCTTGCTACCCCGTAAGGAACACATATAGTCTTAACTTCCACGTATATTCTTGTAATGACTTACAGCTCAAAGCAGTTCATAACTAAGCCTTACGACACGTTTAACCATCTTACAGACTCGTGGATTTCTATAATTAATCTCAACTTATGGTGTATTTTTGTATTTTTTTCTACTTGGGGAACAACAATTTTTTAATTTTTTTTATTTGCTAATGGATTTTGATTTTTTTTTTTAAACAATATTGTACTACCGTCACCTTTTTCTCACCCTAAATACAAAAAAAGAAAGAAAGAAAGTAATAAAATACACAAGTACAATAAATACATAAACATTTACATAAATATACATTACAGTGTCGCATATAATAATAATTAGTAGCGGAATTAACACACTTTCCTGTTTGTTGATATGTGAGGGGACCGGACGCGTGTGTGTGTGTGTGTGTGTGTGTGTGTGTGTGTGTGTGTGTCTGTGTGTGTGTGTGTGTGTGTGTGTGGTGGGGGGGGGATAGAGAGAGAAGACATATATAAAAATTAATGGAGGAAGTTCTGTATATATTACCCATTTTTATACGTAAGACGCCTTTACAAATGACTACTGAAGGTTGAGGAATGTAAAACACCTACGATACTTTACAAAAAAAAGGGGGGAAAAAATTACTACACATGATATTGCGTTAAAATAAAAATAAAAGAAAGGAGGTAGAGGTGGGTGGGTGGGGAGAGAGCCTTGCTCTGATCTATCCTGTTCTTTTACATATATTTGTCTTACGTTGTGCTCTTTGTTCTATGTGCAACAGGAGGAGGAGGAAGAAAAGGAAGAGTAGTAGGAGGAGAAAGAGAAAGAGGAAAAGGAAGAGGAGGGGTTGATCAGAGAAAAAATAAATAGATAAAAAGTTCGGTTCATATGTTAGGTTAGGTTATGTTCTTTGTTCTGTGTGTACTATGAGGAGGAGGAGGAGGAGGAGGAGGAAGAGGAGGAGGAAGGATAAAAACTTAGGTTTATATGAAGGGTGACTGTGAGAGATAGAGATACAAAAGTGATCTAAGCTTCATTTTCATTTATTGATCTCCTGTGACTCCCCTTCTCTCTCTCTCTCTCTCTCTCTCTCTCTCTCTCTCTCTCTCTCTCTCTCTCTCTCTCTCTCGCTCACTTGCCAAACCCAAACTGCGTTGTGTGTGTGTTTCTTAGAGTGATTTTGTGTGTGATACAGAGGAGGAGGAAGAGGAGTTAAGGAGAAGGAAATAGTAGTAGTAGCAGAAGTAGTGATAATGATAATAATAGTAATAATATATAGCCATTGTTATTATTATTATTATTATTATTAGTAGTAGTAGTATTGTCTCGTCCATTAAACTTTTTTTTTCTTATTTCTTTTATAATATTAGTGTCTCCATTTTTTTCGTGTGTGTGTGTGTGTGTGTGTGTGTGTGTGTGTGTGTGTGTGTGTGTGTGTGTGTGTGTGTGTGTGTGGGTGTGTGTGTTTGTTTTGTTAATCAGGTTTAGTTAATTTGAGTTTCCTTCAGTTTGTTTAATTTTTCATTTCGTCTGATTAAAACCTTGACCTAATTTTCCTTGGCGTGCGTTAGTGTGTGTGATGTGTGTGTGTGTGTGTGTGTGTGTGTGTGTGTGTGTGTGTGTTGGTATGTGTATGTGTATGTGTGTATGTGTATGTGTGTGTGTGTGTATGTATGTGTGTGTGTGTGTGTGTGTGTGTGTGTGTGTGTGTGTGTGTGTGTGTTGACGATGAAATGAGATGGCTGGCTGATGAGTTAGCGGAGAGGGAAGGGGGGGTGGGGGTGGGGGGGGTGGCTGTTCAAACGGTAATGGCCAAGGGACAACAAAAATACATTGCTACCATACAATTATTTATTTATATACAAGAAAATAAACATGAGAACAATTACAATACAAATAAATATACATCAATACAATAATCATAGCACTCAAAGCGGGTTGGTTATAAAAAGAGCCGCTCATCGCTGGTATCACACTAGCTGAGTAGCCTTGTGTGTGTGTGTGTGTATGTGCGCGCGTTTGTGTGTGTGTGTGTGTGTGTGTGTTCACTGCACAGTCTGCTGCTGGTCTCTCGAGACAGCCGGCCGTCCCCCTATGGAAAGAGCTCAGAGCTCATACTGACCAATCTTTGGGTTGGACCGAGACCACTCACACACAACACACCGGGACAACAAGGTCACAACTCCTCGATTTACATCCCGTACCTACTCACTGCTAGGTGAACAGGGGCTACACGTGAAAGGAGACACACCCAAATCATCTCCGTCCGCCCAGGGGATCGAACCCTGGCCCCCTCAGTTGTGAGCTGAGTGCGCTAACCACTACGCTAGCGGACCGTGTGTGTGTGTGTGCGCGCGTTTGTGTGTGTGTGTGTGTGTGTGTGTGTGTGTGTGTGTGTGTGTGTGTGTGTGTGTGACAAGTTCTCGTTATCATCTCACCCTTCCCCCTATGAATATTTTCAATCGCAAAACTGCCTATTGAATAAACCGTTTATTATTATTATTAATTATTATCCACTTCGTATTCATCTTGCATGTTGATGTAGTCACCCACTCGTTGACTCCGGCGTAACCAAGAATTTCTGCATACTCTTCCTTGGCCTGGCGAGAGGCAAGCTCTGGGTAGCGGGCGGCGGGTGGCGGGTGGAGGGTAGCGGGTAGCGGGTGGCTTGCTCGCATCAGTCGCTAACGTCGTCTCAACCTGCCTTGCCTCTGTTCGTCTCAACCTGCCTTGCCTCTGTTCGTCTCAACCTGCCTTGCCTCTGTTCGTCTCAACCTGCCTTGCCTCTGTTCGTCTCAACCTGCCTTGCCTCTGTTCGTCTCAACCTGCCTTGCCTCTGAGTCTTGTTCTGTCACACTTAACATAGCATAGGTTGATAATTTATATTCTTTTTGAAATAATTTATTGGTTCCTTAATAGTACGATTCTGGAGTTTTTTTTCTTGTTTTCTAACCGTCATTTCACGGCGAGAAGGGCTGACGGAAGGAGAAGGACGTTAGTTGTGTTGTGAGTTGACCAGACGTAACATTTTTTGATATTGTTCGCCTTCCTACATGGTATATTTATATTTATTTGTTTGTAAAATTGTGGGATAATATGGAGATAAGGTTATCTTACTAATTTTGAGGCACGGACTATTTTGCTTTAACAAGTTTACGGAAGTTGATATATATTGCATGATATTCTGCAACCTTGATTATTAACCTCAGGAGAACACGCTAATGTTATCTCCATATTATCCGAGTTGTGTTTAGTAAGTTATGAAAAGTTGACCGAGAAATGATAGTTAGAAAAATGGAAAACAAATTCAAATCCAGAATCGTACCACAAAGTAACCAATAAATAATTACAAATTTCCAAAACTAATAATAACAGCCACGCCTCATCTGTGTGTGTGTGTGTGTGTGTGTTTGTGTGTGTGTGTGTGTGTGTGTGTGTGTGTGTGTGTGTGTGTGTGTGTGTGTGTGTGTGTGAACTACCTCCACACAGTAAATCAGTAGTTTTAACCACCTTTCAAATGAGCGGCGGTGGTGGTGGTGGTGGAAGCCGCTGGAGCTGCTGCCTCAATCGATGACATGGAGGTGAGGGAGGGAGGGAAGGAGGGAGGAACAGAGAGAGAGAGAGAGAGAGAGAGAGAGAGAGAGAGAGAGAGAGAGAGAGAGAGAGAGAGAGAGAGAGAGAGAGAGAGAGAGAGTATGTATGTATGTATGTATGTATAGTGAATTGTATACCTCTCCACATACACCTCTCACTGACCCTTCCAAACACTTCCTTCCCTTCTTCATCCAAAGGTCATTGAAGGTCACTCATTTGACCTCGATTATCCCACGTGACCTACGCTGATCTAGGTGGACGTAAAGGTTGATTTTTGCTTTCCTATTACTGAGAAAATTTGAAATAATATTGACCTTTACTGCAATTTTTAATCATTATCGCCTTATTATTATTAGGAAATGAAGGGATATATTTTTATTTTATATATATTTAAGTCTGTATTGATATAAAACTTTGATTATGTTATAAAAAAGAAATGAATTGATTTGTGTGATCGTTATGCTTGGAAGTTATTAATTATGTTTGTTTGATGATAATGATGTTAATTAATAGATGAAAATTATGAGATTAAAAAAAAAGGAAAAACTTCTTTCAATCCTTCCTGTCAGCTTGGGCACATTGGTGACTTGTTGCTCCTCCTCCTCCTCCTCCTCCTCCTCCTCCTCCTCCTCCTCACATATAAAAAAAACGCAGTGAATTCCCTTAATTTTTTTGTATATAACTTTGAAACTTATTATTTTTTGTATATAGCTTCAGAAACAATGAAATACTTAATTTTTTTGTTTGTTTATAACTTCTGAAACTGATTTTTAAAAATTTATTTATTTATTTATTTATTTTTTTTAATCTATATATAACTTATGTTCCTCACCTCCACGTCCACTGAAGGGAAACTCAAGTAATCCTCAACAAGGTGACGTAAACCTAATCACATTAATTGTCCTACTTAATGTAACCTCCATAATGTAATCCTAATTTAATCCACTTTGACCTATATTACGTTTGTGTGTGTGTGTGTGTGTCTACTTCCTGCTCCTCCTCCCTCTTCTCCCTCTCGCCAATTTCCCACCTCTCTCTCTCTCTCTCTCTCTCTCTCTCTCTCTCTCTCTCTCTCTCTCTCTCTCTCTCTCTCTCTCTCTCTCTCTCTCTCTCTCTCTCTCTCAACTTATTAACATTCTATACGTTAACACCCTTTCCTATTAAACCAATTACCCTCTCTCTCTTCCTCCTTTCCCTCCCTCTCTCCTTCTCTCCCTCCCTCCCTTCCAATTGCATCCCTAAGCCTATTAATTTCCTCCCAGTCACCTCTGAAATAAATCCATTGGCAATTATACAGTATTACCAACTCAAACAATCTGCTTACCTTACCGGGCCAACTACCACTCCCTCCCCCAGGCTCGGGACATTTAATGATGCTTAGAGGGTAGTCTGCCAAGGGGAGCTGGTTCACTGCACGAGGGGAAGGAGGAGGAGGAGGAGAGGAAGGAGGGGGAGGAGAAGGGTGGAAGGGAAATAGTTTGTGACAGGGGTGAGGGGAAGGAGAGAGAGAGAGAGAGAGAGAGAGAGAGAGAGAGAGAGAGAGAGAGAGAGAGAGAGAGAGAGAGAGAGAGAGAGAGAGAGAGAGGATGAGAAAGATACTTAACCTATATACCATGATAATGCAAAAAGTTTCTCTCTCTCCCTCCCTCCCTCCCTCCCTCCCTCCCTCCCTCCCTCCCTCCCTCCTTCCCTCCCTCCCTACCAATCAGACGAACACTATGCTTCATATGCGTAGCCTCATTCACAATATGGTTTTAGATAAGAGATGAAGTGATGATAAAAAGATATGAAAGAGTCACACATATTGACATGCATTTTCGTTCGCTGGCATTCCGAATTGAAAAATGGCTTCGGTTCAAAACTCCGCTGTTCCAAAGAATTCTTCACTAACAAATGTGAGCTGTTACTGTTCCCCTTGAGTAAGGGGAGTGATAGGGGGATGCAAGGCACAACCACAACCATTATCGCTCATAATTATAAACTATGATCGCTTGCAAAAAGGTAGAGCTAGCACTCGTGATTTTGACTAGCGTGGGAAATAGTAATGGTGAATTGTTACACACACACACATACACACACACACACACCCACACACACACACACACACACACACACACACACACACACACACAAATATAATAAAGGAATAAAAAAGGAAGAAGGAAGAGGAGTATAGACATATAAAAAGAGGGAAATAAGAAGGAAATAGGAATAAGGAGAGAAATACAAGAATGGAAAAATACTTAGTGACAAGAAAAGTAAGAGTGTGGGATTAGGGGGAAGGGAAGGAGGAAAGGGAGTAAAGGGGTGACGGGCAGTGGATGGGCTGGACCGGTTCTTAGGGGAAGGGGAAGGGGAGGGGGAGGAAGGATTAATGCAAGGGAGGGAAGGGTGAAGGAGGGGAAATAGAGAAGGGTGAAGGGATTAGGAGAGAGAGCGAGAGAGAGAGAGAGAGAGAGAGAGAGAGAGAGAGAGAGAGAGAGAGAGAGAGAGGAGGGTGATGATGGAAGAGTAAAAATGTTAGAGATGAAGAGAGGATAGAACAGAGAGAGCGAGAGAGATATGCTGAAAGGGATAAGGTTGGTGGACTGAAAAATATGGACTGCAAAAAGGAGGAAGAGGAGGAGGAGGAGGAGGAGGAGTGGAATATTGAGAGAATTATATGATAGGTGAGAAAGATGAACTAGAAAGCATTGAGAGGGAGAAAGAGAGAGAGAGAGAGAGAGAGAGAGAGAGAGAGAGAGAGAGAGAGAGAGAGAGAGAGAGAGAGAGAGAGAGAGAGAGAGAGAGAGAGAGAGAGAGTCAGTTAGAAAGGAGTGCATAACCTTACTTCACCTCTGTTTGTTTGTCTGTCTGTATGTATGTATCCTTTTCACCTGGCCTAAAATTAACTAATGAATACACTAATGACATCTGTTTCATATACACGTTCATTAGCGTCACATAATTACACGTCATTGTTTTCCTTTTAATTTTATATACCAAATTAAACATTTATATCATACACTTTATTACCGTGTTTCATTAGACTCAAAATTATAATGATATCTTTCATCTCTCTCTCTCTCTCTCTCTCTCTCTCTCTCTCTCTCTCTCTCTCTCTCTCTCTCTCTCTCTCTCTCTCTCTCTCTCTCTCATCACTTTTTTATACTTGTTCTTGTTTCGTTTCGTTAATGTTTTTTTTTTTATCTCATTCACTTTTTTCAATATTTTTTTGTTTTCTTAATTTTTTTTAAGCTTATTACCCGATTTTGTTTAAGTTATTTAAGGTGTTAAAGTAATCCTTAGTTACTCCTACACTTCCATCTTTTTTTTCTGCTACCTTCTATTTTATTTGAATGTTCCTTCAAAGTTTGATGTGTTAGTTAGTTACTCTGAGTCAGTGGTTCCCAAACTTGTTCATCTTGTTACCCAATTTAACATTGCCACATTAGGCGTGCTAACACTTTCACAAAATGTTGTCAATATTGATGTATATGGCTATATTAAAACACTAGATATATTTTATTTTCTGTCATCCCCCCATTACCCCCGAAAAACTGTTATATTATCCCCAGTTTGAGAACCACTACCTTAGGGTGTTGGATTCTGAAGTAATGGTGTTCTATGCTCCAAGTCACTGCTCGCGTAGCCTCGCCCAGATCAAGGTATTATCAGGTCTTGCCATTCTCCTCGCCCTTATACCGTACAAGTGAGGTTAGTTTAGCTTAGTTCCCCTCACCTCACCTCACCTCACCTGTTTGTTTCTCACCGAATTATCTTGCTTAGTAGAAAAAAGTGGAATAAAAGAAAATGGTGTCGTAACATTATTCTGCCGTTAAATTAAAGACAGGAAAAATATTAAAACGAGGTGTGTGTGTGTGTGTGTGTGTGTGAAAGAAAAAAATGAGAGAATTGAATATCTCGCAAGCTTAAAAAAAATAAGATCAAATTAAATATCTCACAAGCTTATAGATATAATTAAATATCTCGCAAGCTTTAGAATTTGAATATATCTCAAGCTTAAATGTTTATAAAGAAAAACTCGAAACTTACCTAATACTTATATTGTATTTATATGAAGCAGAATTTTCATGGTGTAACTGTGGAATAAATAAATACATTGAGTAAAGAATATTAAAGGCGTGTGACCTTCGACCTTCGACCTTCGACCTTTGCTTCAAGACTCCCGAACAGGTCCTTGCTAACTTGGGGACGGTCAGGGCGAAGCGAGGTCAAGGTTGGGTCGTGAGATAGGCGCCTCCTACTTACTTAATGGGTCATACATATCAAGGCGCCCCCCCACCACAACCCTTCACCAACCCACGACACCAATTTTTTTCCCCCGCTTATGTCTTTTTAAATGTCTTGTTTTTCTTTTATTTTCCTCTTTTCTTACACGTGTCTTTTTTTGTCTGTTTTTTTAATGTGTTTTATTATATTTTCCTATTTTCTTTACACATAATCTCTTTAACTTAAATGGAGAGAGAGAGAGAGAGAGAGAGAGAGAGAGAGAGAGAGAGAGAGAGAGAGAGAGAGAGAGAGAGAGAGAGAGAGAGAGAGAGAGAGAGAGACACACACACACACACACACACACACACACACACACACCATCATCATCATCATCAATATTAATGTTAAGGAATGTTTATATTTACCTATACTTTCATGTGAACAAACCTTTGATGTTGATGACAAAGCCGATACATATTTAATTAACAATATGTAGTGATTAGGAAGTGTGTCAGGCCGTGTTATACATCACCATCATCATCATTATCATCACAATCATCATCATTATCACCATCTCTCCTCGTATTTCTGTTGTTTAGATGGAAGAAAAAAAATATAATTGAGACGCATAATTTCTTAAGTCACGTGAGAATAACACATTAATTACAGTTTCTGATTCATTACTATTATTTTTTTCCTTCATTGACAGTCGATATTGTGTTGAGTTATGGTGATTGTGTTCATTGACTGATATTGAACGAGTGGAGAGTGATGGAGTGTTAGGTTACAGTGGTAGGAGGTGGTGATGGTGGTAGTAGTGGTAGTAGTAATGATAGTGGTAGTGAATATATAATTGTTGTTTCTCATGGTGTGGTAAATTGATGCCAAAGAATGATGGAATACTGATATATATTTGTTTTCTTTATATTAAATGGAAATTCTGAAAAAAACATTTCAAAATCTTTGTTTCTTCCTTAATAAAAAACGAAACTAAATTTAATAAGAAATAAGTAAGAAAATAGTTGTGTTTAAAGTTCCTAAAACATCATTTTTATCACTATCACCAAACAGCTAAATTTTAAGTAACTTTTAAGTGTGTGTATATATATATAACTTATTACCATGTGAACGTATGACCCCACCTGACCTGACCTAACCTATTATAACCTACCTTGACCTAGAGGCTGGACACTCCTTACTAAACATTCCTTGTCTTGTGTAGTTGTGCAAGATAAGTGTGACCTAAAATTGAGCTGACTCGACCTGACCTAGTGTGGCGCACCGGCTTATCTACTTACTCAGTGTGACCTGACTTAACTTGACCTAACTCAATACTGCTCGCGTGTCTGTCTGTCTGTCTGTCTGTCTGCCTCGCTAACCTAACTCTGTGTAGGAAAGTTTATTAAGCTCGACAAAAGTGAATATCTTCTTGTCTGATTTCATATATTTTTTTTTTATTTCTTTATATATATTTCTCTTTTCCAGTTTTCGTTTCTTTAACTTCAATTTTGTCTTTGTTTTTCTTTTGTTTTCGATCTTTTTCTCCTTCTTTTTCTTGTTTTTCTTTTTGTTCATCATCTTTTTATTTTGATTTCTCTTCCACTTTTCGTTTCTTTAATTTAATTTTCTTTACTCTTTTTCCTCTTCTTCGTGTTCATCATCTTTGCCTACGATTCTGTTTCTCACTTTCATAACAACAATAATACCGTTTTAATTATTATTATTATTATTATTATTATTATTATTATTATTATTATTATTATTATTATTATCGTCATCATTATTGTGTGATATTATCGTTTAGGTCGTGATTGTGATTGTACTGAA
>JAPQNM010001229.1:0-5000 GCA_029783475.1 Metacarcinus magister | reverse complement strand
AGAGAGAGAGAGAGAGAGAGAGAGAGAGAGAGAGAGAGAGAGAGAGAGACAGAGAGAGAGAGAGAGAGAGAGAGAGAGAGAGAGAGAGAGAGAGAGAGAGAGAGAGAGAGAGAGAGAGAGAGAGAGAGAGACAGAGAGAGAGAGAGAGAGAGAGAGAGAGAGAGAGAGAGAGAGAGACAGAGAGAGAGAGAGAGAGAGAGAGAGACAGAGAGAGAGAGAGAGAGAGAGAGAGAGAGAGAGAGACAGAGAGAGAGAGAGAGAGAGAGAGAGAGAGAGAGAGACAGAGAGAGAGAGAGAGAGAGAGAGAGAGAGAGAGACAGAGAGAGAGAGAGAGAGAGAGAGAGAGAGAGAGAGAGAGAGAGACAGAGAGAGAGAGAGAGAGAGAGAGAGAGAGAGAGAGAGAGAGAGAGAGAGAGAGAGAGAGAGAGAGAGAGAGAGAGAGAGAGAGAGAGAGAGAGAGAGAGAGAGAGAGAGAGAGAGAGAGAGAGAGAGAGAGAGAGAGAGAGAGAGAGAGAGAGAGAGAGAGAGAGAGAGAGAAGAGAGAGAGAGAGAGAGAGAGAGAGAGAGAGAGAGAGAGAGAGAGACAGAGAGAGAGAGAGAGAGAGAGAGAGAGAGAGAGAGAGAGAGAGACAGAGAGAGAGAGAGAGAGAGAGAGAGAGAGAGAGAGAGAGAGACAGAGAGAGAGAGAGAGAGAGACAGAGAGAGAGAGAGAGAGAGAGAGAGAGAGAGAGAGAGAGAAGAGAGAGAGAGAGAGAGAGAGAGAGAGAGAGAGAGAGAGAGAGAGAGAGAGAGAGAGAGAGAGAGAGAGAGACAGAGAGAGAGAGAGAGAGAGAGAGAGAGAGAGAGAGAGAGAGAGAGAGAGAGAGAGACAGAGAGAGAGAGAGAGAGAGAGAGAGAGAGAGAGAGAGAGAGAGAGAGAGAGAGAGAGAGAGAGAGAGAGAGAGAGAGAGAGAGAGAGAGAGAGAGAGAGAGAGAGAGAGAGAGAGAGAGAGAGAGAGAGAGAGAGAGAGAGAGAGAGAGAGAGAGAGAGAGAGAGAGAGAGAGAGACAGAGAGAGAGAGAGAGAGAGAGAGAGAGAGAGAGAGAGAGAGAGAGAGAGAGAGACAGAGAGAGAGAGAGAGAGAGAGAGAGAGAGAGAGAGAGAGAGAGAGAGACAGAGAGAGAGAGAGAGAGAGAGAGAGAGAGAGAGAGAGAGAGAGAGAGAGAGAGAGAGAGAGAGAGAGAGAGAGAGAGAGAGAGAGAGAGAGAGAGAGAGAGAGAGAGAGGAGAGAGAGAGAGAGAGAGAGAGAGAGAGAGAGACAGAGAGAGAGAGAGAGAGAGAGAGAGAGAGAGAGAGAGAGAGAGAGAGAGAGAGAGAGAGAGAGAGAGAGAGAGAGAGAGAGAGAGAGAGAGAGAGACAGAGAGAGAGAGAGAGAGAGAGAGAGAGAGAGAGAGAGAGAGAGAGAGAGAGAGAGAGAGAGAGAGAGAGAAGAGAGAGAGAGAGAGAGAGAGAGAGAGAGAGAGAGAGAGAGAGAAGAGAGAGAGAGAGAGAGAGAGAGAGAGAGAGAGAGAGAGAGAGAGAGAGAGACAGAGAGAGAGAGAGAGAGAGAGAGAGAGAGAGAGAGAGAGAGAGAGAGAGAGAGAGAGAGAGAGAGAGAGAGAGACAGAGAGAGAGAGAGAGAGAGAGAGAGAGAGAGAGAGAGAGAGAGAGAGAGAGAGAGACAGAGAGAGAGAGAGAGAGAGAGAGAGAGAGAGAGACAGAGAGAGAGAGAGAGAGAGAGAGAGAGAGAGAGAGAGAGAGAGACAGAGAGAGAGAGAGAGAGAGAGAGAGAGAGAGAGAGAGAGAGACAGAGAGAGAGAGAGAGAGAGAGAGAGAGAGAGAGAGAGAGACAGAGAGAGAGAGAGAGAGAGAGAGAGAGAGAGAGAGAGAGAGAGAGAGAGAGAGAGAGAGAGAGAGAGAGAGAGAGAGAGAGAGAGAGAGAGAGAGAGAGAAGAGAGAGAGAGAGAGAGAGAGAGAGAGAGAGAGAGACAGAGAGAGAGAGAGAGAGAGAGAGAGAGAGAGAGAGAGAGAGACAGAGAGAGAGAGAGAGAGAGAGAGAGAGAGAGAGAGAGAGAGAGAGAGAGACAGAGAGAGAGAGAGAGAGAGAGAGAGAGAGAGAGAGAGAGAGAGAGAGAGAGAGAGAGAGAGAGAGAGAGAGAGAGAGAGAGAGAGAGAGAGACAGAGAGAGAGAGAGAGAGAGAGAGAGAGAGAGAGAGAGAGACAGAGAGAGAGAGAGAGAGAGAGAGAGAGAGAGAGAGAGAGAGAGAGAGAGAGAGAGACAGAGAGAGAGAGAGAGAGAGAGAGAGAGAGAGAGAGAGAGACAGAGAGAGAGAGAGAGAGAGAGAGAGAGAGAGAGAGAGAGAGAGAGAGAGAGAGAGAGAGAGAGAGAGAGAGAGAGAGAGAGAGAGAGAGAGAGAGAGAGAGAGAGAGAGAGAGAGAGAGAGAGAGAGAGAGAGAGAGAGAGAGAGAGAGAGAGAGAGAGAGAGAGAGAGAGACAGAGAGAGAGAGAGAGAGAGAGAGAGAGAGAGAGAGAGAGAGAGAGAGAGAGAGAGAGAGAGAGAGAGAGAGAGAGAGAGAGAGAGAGAGAGAGAGAGAGAGAGAGAGAGAGAGAGAGAGAGAGAGACAGAGAGAGAGAGAGAGAGAGAGAGAGAGAGAGAGAGAGAGAGAGAGACAGAGAGAGAGAGAGAGAGAGAGAGAGAGAGAGAGAGAGAGAGAGAGAGAGAGAGAGAGAGAGAGAGAGAGAGACAGAGAGAGAGAGAGAGAGAGAGAGAGAGAGAGAGAGAGAGAGAGAGAGAGAGAGAGAGAGAGAGAGAGAGAGAGAGAGAGAGAGACAGAGAGAGAGAGAGAGAGAGAGAGACAGAGAGAGAGAGAGAGAGAGAGAGGAGAGAGAGAGAGAGAGAGAGAGAGAGAGAGAGAGAGAGAGAGAGAGAGAGAGAGAGAGAGAGAGAGAGAGAGAGAGAGAGAGAGAGAGAGAGAGAGAGAGAGAGAGAGAGAGAGAGAGACAGAGAGAGAGAGAGAGAGAGAGAGAGAGAGAGAGAGAGAAGAGAGAGAGAGAGAGAGAGAGAGAGAGAGAGAGAGAGAGAGAGAGAGAGACAGAGAGAGAGAGAGAGAGAGAGAGAGAGAGAGAGAGAGAGAGAGAGAGAGAAGAGAGAGAGAGAGAGAGAGAGAGAGAGAGAGAGAGAGAGAGAGAGAGAGAGAGAGAGAGAGAGACAGAGAGAGAGAGAGAGAGAGAGAGAGAGAGAGAGAGAGAGAGAGAGAGAGAGAGAGACAGAGAGAGAGAGAGAGAGAGAGAGAGAGAGAGAGAGAGAGAGAGAGAGAGAGAGAGAGAGAGAGAGAGAGAGAGAGAGAGAGAGAGAGAGAGAGAGAGAGAGAGAGAGAGAGAGAGAGAGAGAGAGAGAGAGAGAGAGAGAGAGAGACAGAGAGAGAGAGAGAGAGAGAGAGAGAGAGAGAGAGAGAGAGAGAGAGAGAGAGAGAGAGAGAGAGAGAGACAGAGAGAGAGAGAGAGAGAGAGAGAGAGAGAGAGAGAGAGACAGAGAGAGAGAGAGAGAGAGAGAGAGAGAGAGAGAGAGAGAGAGAGAGAGAGAGAGAGAGAGAGAGAGAGAGAGAGAGACAGAGAGAGAGAGAGAGAGAGAGAGAGAGAGAGAGAGAGAGAGAGAGAGAGAGAGAGAGAGAGAGAGAGAGAGGAGAGAGAGAGAGAGAGAGAGAGAGAGAGAGAGAGAGAGAGAGAGAGAGAGAGAGAGAGAGAGAGAGAGAGAGAGAGAGAGAGAGAGAGACAGAGAGAGAGAGAGAGAGAGAGACAGAGAGAGAGAGAGAGAGAGAGAGAGAGAGAGAGAGAGAGAGAGAGAGAGAGAGAGAGAGAGAGAGAGAGAGAGAGAGAGAGAGAGAGAGAGAGAGAGAGAGAGAGAGAGAGAGACAGAGAGAGAGAGAGAGAGAGAGAGAGAGAGAGAGAGAGACAGAGAGAGAGAGAGAGAGAGAGAGAGAGAGAGAGAGAGAGAGAGAGAGAGAGAGAGAGAGAGAGAGAGAGAGAGAGAGAGAGAGAGAGAGAGAGAGACAGAGAGAGAGAGAGAGAGAGAGAGAGAGAGAGAGAGAGAGAGAGAGAGAGAGAGAGAGAGAGAGAGAGAGAGAGAGAGAGAGAGAGAGAGAGAGAGAGAGAGAGAGAGAGAGACAGAGAGAGAGAGAGAGAGAGAGAGAGAGAGAGAGAGAGAGAGAGAGAGAGAGAGAGAGAGAGAGAGAGAGAGAGAGAGAGAGAGAGAGAGAGAGAGAGAGAGAGAGAGAGAGAGAGAGAGAGAGAGAGAGAGAGAGAGAGAGAGAGAGACAGAGAGAGAGAGAGAGAGAGAGAGAGAGAGAGAGAGAGAGAGAGAGAGAGAGAGAGAGAGAGAGAGAGAGAGAGAGAGAGAGAGAGAGAGAGAGAGAGAGAGAGAGAGAGAGAGAGAAGAGAGAGAGAGAGAGAGAGAGAGAGAGAGAGAGAGAGAGAGAGAGAGAGAGACAGAGAGAGAGAGAGAGAGAGAGAGAGAGAGAGAGAGAGAGAGAGAGAGAGAGAGAGAGAGAGAGAGAGAGACAGAGAGAGAGAGAGAGAGAGAGAGAGAGAGAGAGAGAGAGAGAGAGAGAGAGAGAGAGAGAGAGAGAGAGAGAGAGAGAGAGAAGAGAGAGAGAGAGAGAGAGAGAGAGAGAGAGAGAGAGAGAGAGAGAGAGAGAGAGAGACAGAGAGAGAGAGAGAGAGAGAGAGAGAGAGAGAGAGAGAGAGAGAGAGAGAGAGAGACAGAGAGAGAGAGAGAGAGAGAGAGAGAGAGAGAGAGAGAGAGAGAGAGAGAGAGAGAGAGAGAGAGAGAGAGAGAGAGAGAGAGAGAGAGAGAGAGAGAGAGAGAGAGAGAGAGAGAGAGAGAGAGAGAGAGAGAGAGAGAGAGAGAGAGAGAGAGAGAGAGAGAGAGAGAGAGAGGAGAGAGAGAGAGAGAGAGAGAGAGAGAGAGAGAGAGAGAGAGAGA
>JAPQNM010001227.1:232500-235000 GCA_029783475.1 Metacarcinus magister | reverse complement strand
AGAGAGAGAGAGAGAGAGAGAGAGAGAGAAGAGAGAGAGAGAGAGAGAGAGAGAGAGAGAGAGAGAGAGAGAGAGAGAGAGAGAGACAGAGAGAGAGAGAGAGAGAGAGAGAGAGAGAGAGAGAGAGAGAGAGAGAGAGAGAGAGAGAGAGAGAGAGAGAGAGAGAGAGAGAGAGAGAGAGAGAGAGAGAGAGAGAGAGAGAGAGAGAGAGAGAGACAGAGAGAGAGAGAGAGAGAGAGAGAGAGAGAGAGACAGAGAGAGAGAGAGAGAGAGAGAGAGAGAGAGAGAGAGAGAGAGAGAGACAGAGAGAGAGAGAGAGAGAGAGAGAGAGAGAGAGAGAGACAGAGAGAGAGAGAGAGAGAGAGAGAGAGAGAGAGAGAGAGAGAGAGAGAGAGAGAGAGAGAGAAGAGAGAGAGAGAGAGAGAGAGAGAGAGAGAGAGAGAGAGAGAGAGAGAGAGAGAGAGAGAGAGAGAGAGAGAGAGAGAGAGAGAGAGAGAGAGAGACAGAGAGAGAGAGAGAGAGAGAGAGAGAGAGAGAGAGAGAGAGAGAGAGACAGAGAGAGAGAGAGAGAGAGAGAGAGAGAGAGAGAGAGAGAGAGAGAGAGAGAGAGAGAGAGAGAGAGACAGAGAGAGAGAGAGAGAGAGAGAGAGAGAGAGAGAGAGAGAGAGAGACAGAGAGAGAGAGAGAGAGAGAGAGAGAGAGAGAGAGAGAGAGACAGAGAGAGAGAGAGAGAGAGAGAGAGAGAGAGAGAGAGAGAGAGAGAGAGACAGAGAGAGAGAGAGAGAGAGAGAGAGAGAGAGAGAGAGAGAGACAGAGAGAGAGAGAGAGAGAGAGAGAGAGAGAGAGAGACAGAGAGACAGAGAGAGAGAGAGAGAGAGAGAGAGAGAGAGAGAGAGAGACAGAGAGAGAGAGAGAGAGAGAGAGAGAGAGAGAGAGAGAGAGAGAGAGAGAGAGAAGAGAGAGAGAGAGAGAGAGAGAGAGAGAGAGAGAGAGAGAGAGAGAGAGAGAGAGAGAGAGAGAGAGAGACAGAGAGAGAGAGAGAGAGAGAGAGAGAGAGAGAGAGAGAGAGAGAGAGAGAGAGAGAGAGAGAGAGAGAGAGAGAGAGAGAGAGAGAGAGAGAGAGAGAGAGAGAGAGAGACAGAGAGAGAGAGAGAGAGAGAGAGAGAGAGAGAGAGAGACAGAGAGAGAGAGAGAGAGAGAGAGAGAGAGAGAGAGAGAGAGAGAGAGAGAGAGAGAGAGAGAGAGAGAGAGACAGAGAGAGAGAGAGAGAGAGAGAGAGAGAGAGAGAGAGAGACAGAGAGAGAGAGAGAGACAGAGAGAGAGAGAGAGAGAGAGAGAGAGAGAGAGAGAGAGAGAGAGAGAGAGAGAGAGAGAGAGAGAGAGAGAGAGAGAGAGAGAGAGAGACAGAGAGACAGAGAGAGAGAGAGAGAGAGAGAGAGAGAGAGAGAGAGAGACAGAGAGAGAGAGAGACAGAGAGAGAGAGAGAGAGAGAGAGAGAGAGAGAGAGAGAGAGACAGAGAGAGAGAGAGAGAGAGAGAGAGAGAGAGAGAGAGAGAGAGAGAGAGACAGAGAGAGAGAGAGAGAGAGAGAGAGAGAGAGAGAGAGAGAGAGAGAGACAGAGAGAGAGAGAGAGAGAGAGAGAGAGAGAGAGAGAGAGAGAGAGAGACAGAGAGAGAGAGAGAGAGAGAGAGACAGAGAGAGAGAGAGAGAGAGAGAGAGACAGAGAGAGAGAGAGAGAGAGAGAGAGAGAGAGAGAGAGAGAGAGACAGAGAGAGAGAGAGAGAGAGAGAGAGAGAGAGAGAGAGAGAGAGAGAGAGAGACAGAGAGAGAGAGAGAGAGAGAGAGAGAGAGAGAGAGAGAGAGAGAGAGAGAGAGAGAGAGAGAGAGAGAGAGAGAGAGACAGAGAGAGAGAGAGAGAGAGAGAGAGAGAGAGAGAGAGAGAGAGAGAGAGAGAGAGACAGAGAGAGAGAGAGAGAGAGAGAGAGAGAGAGAGAGAGAGAGAGAGAGAGAGAGAGAGACAGAGAGAGAGAGAGAGAGAGAGAGAGAGAGAGAGAGAGAGAGAGAGAGAGAGAGAGAGAGAGAGAGAGAGAGAGAGAGAGAGAGAGAGAGAGAGAGAGAGAGAGAGAGAGAGAGAGACAGAGAGAGAGAGAGAGAGAGAGAGAGAGAGAGAGAGAGAGAGAGAGAGAGAGACAGAGAGAGAGAGAGAGAGAGAGAGAGAGAGAGACAGAGAGAGAGAGAGAGAGAGAGAGAGAGAGAGAGAGAGAGAGAGAGACAGAGAGAGAGAGAGAGAGAGAGAGAGAGAGAGAGAGAGAGAGAGAGAGAGAGAGAGAGACAGAGAGAGAGAGAGAGAGAGAGAGACAGAGAGAGAGAGAGAGAGAGAGAGAGAGAGAGACAGAGAGAGAGAGAGAGAGAGAGAGAGAGAGAGAGAGAGACAGAGAGAGAGAGAGAGAGAGAGAGAGAGAGAGAGAGAGAGAGAGAGAGAGAGAGAGAGAGAGAGAGA
>JAPQNM010001227.1:207500-225000 GCA_029783475.1 Metacarcinus magister | reverse complement strand
ACACACAGTCACACTCCACCACTAACACACAAACACACCCACACACCATCAACACACACACACTCACTCACCCACCCACACACACTCACCCACCCACCCACACACACACACACACACACACACACACACACACACACACACACACACACACACACACACACACACACTCGCATATATACACATACACACACATATTAAATGCATACTTATCTACTTATCTACTTACTTACGTACACATATATATATATATATATATATATATATATATATATATATATATATATATATATATATATATATATATATATCTACTTAACAACTACCTACCTAACCACCTAACAATCTAGCTATCTAACTACCTAACTACCCACCTACTTAACAACTACCTACCTATACCTACAAGCTCAGCAAGTCGTAATTGTCGAGTTATTAAAATGTTTTATCTATTTATTTCTCTATCTATGTGGCGTATAGAAAGAGAGATAGATAGATACGCACGGGTATGTCGGTAACAGGAAATTTCCGCTCGGCGCCTCACCTCGGCTTTTCACAGCCCGGACAAGTTCCCGGTCCATCTTGACGGCCTGCTCAGTTCCGCTGCTCCTGCTGCTTCTGTCTCTGTCGCCTTCTCTTCCTGGCCTTGCTTTCCTTGACCGAGACCTCCTCTGCTCCTGTAGTTTTGTATGTGAAAGTATAGGTTGGAGAGGAAGAGAAGGAAAACTTGCGGGAAGAAGAAGAAGAAGAAGAAGAAGAAGAAGAAGAAGAAGAAGAAGAAGAAGAGTAGTAGTGTGAAGAGGAAGAGGAAGAGTAGTGTGAAGAGGAAGAGTGTGAGGAGGAGGAGGAGGAGGAGGAGGAGGGCTTGGCCTTGTCCTTCTGAGCCTGCCGGGACTGGCGTTGGTGCCTCCCGTGCTTGGCGTCGTATCTCCCCCGCTTTTCGGGGTCCGACAGAGTGTCCACAGCTCTTTGGAGCAGCTGGAACCTTACAGTGGCCGCCTTGACGTCATCGGGGTTCTTGTCCGGGTGTGTGACAAGGGCGAGACGGCGGAACTGTTTCCGTATTACTTCTGGGGTGGCGTCGGCCGCCACGCCCAGGACGTCATAGTAATTACTATGCATATCAATGGTATCGTTATTTTTATCCATCGTGCTCTAAGATGAATTAAAAAATTCAATGAACTAGTTTTCATACCTAAACAAGACAGGTTGATAAACCAAGTCGCCCAGAATATGGAAGGAGTTTCATTCAGTAGTAAATCTGTAGGTCCAACCTGTGTGTGGGTCCAACCTGTTGGTGCAAAAGTGTATGTGTTTAACTCCAACCACTGCTGTCTTTTGCCTCTTCTCAACTACAATATGTAGCGAAGATATCCTACCTCCACCCTCCGTCCATAACATCTCAACTACAATATGTAGTGAAGATATCCTACCTCCATCCTCCTCTGTTTGTGTGTAAGTTTAGTCCTTGTGCGTCTATAACATAAGAATTAAAATATACAGTAAATAATCCCAAGTCACCTTCTTGGTCTTGATGCCCTTTTTCCATATCCTTATGTAACCTTCACAGGATTTTCAATCTTATATACAGTAACTGTAAGGTCGTTAAGCCTCACGTTTGTGAACCATTTTATGCCTTTCACTTTTTTAATAGAAATTTATTTAACTTGAACTCATTGCTACGAGAGAGAGAGAGAGAGAGAGAGAGAGAGAGAGAGAGAGAGAGAGAGAGAGAGAGAGAGAGAGAGAGAGAGAGAGAGAGAGAGAGAGAGAGAGAGAGAGAGAGAGAGCAGAATCAAGAGATCAAGCATTGCTTTCATATATATACACAATACTCACTCCCCCCCTTGCCCATCTACACCCTCTCCCTCCACGCATACAAACACACTCACACACACACACACACACACACACACACACACACACACACACACACACACACACACACACATACATACATATATATATATATATATATATATATATATATATATATATATATATATATAAACAGTCATGCAAACAAACAATAAATGGCAAAAGTGACTGATGTAGGAATGTACACAGATAGATATAAATAGGTCTGCAAATACGGACATATAGCAATAGATACTATCTACTCGACATAACCTTCCAGATAACTATCCCCTCTTTTTCAATGACACTCAACTTCCCCTCTCCTCCACATTTAACACATTCGGTCTATTTTTTACGAAAAATCTAAACTGGTGATGTCATATCTCTACTCTTGCTAAATCAGCTTCCAAGAAGTTAGGTGTCCTATAGCGTCTGCGTCCACTTTTCTCTCCCTCTCAGCTGCTTGCTCTGTACAGGGGCCTTATCCGCCCATGTATGGAGTATGGCTCTCATGTCTGGGGGGGTTCAACTCACACAGCTTTATTAAACATGGTGGAGTCTAAAGCTTTTCGTCTCATCAACTCTCCTCCTCTAACTGACTGTCTTAATTTTTTAAGTCCCCAGCCCCAGTCCAATGGATCGAGGTCATCCTCCATCCTCATCCAAACCATGACCTGGTAGTCCACTCGGAGACGATGAAACTTGGTGGCAGATTCCGTTGTGGGAAGACGTTCAGGTGTAACGAAAGACTTAGCAGCAGCGACCTTCTTTGTGAATATCTTGCAACGCATGGCTGGCAGAGAACTTGTGCTCTCCCCACCAAAAATAACGGCCATCACTTGGCTGCCAAGTTTCTGTATTTCAGCGCGGCTCACGCCTCTCGAAGTGAATGTATCTGCACACAACTGGAGGACTTGATCATCTTCCACGAGTTTCTTAAAGACTGATTTTTCCCCAATGCCATACACACGAGACGTTGAATCACATCCTGTGAATACGTGCAGGAATAATAGTTGAGTGCATAACTTATTCCCAAGAAGATGCTTCAGTCTTCAGGGTAACATTCACTGTAGAGATGATGATGTTTCACCTTAATGTTGTGGTGCTTCACAGTGTTGCTGCTTCCTGTTTGTGGTGATTGATTGTGGTGCTGCTGGTTCTTTGTGGTGCTTCACTGTGGTGCTGGTTCCTGTTTGTAGCGGTTGTGTGGTGTTACTGCAGCTCATAAGCACATTATGTCAGCCGCTGATGTTGTATGTGATGCTTGGTGAGTGACTCCATCTTGTTCTTACGTCATGTTTGGACACACAAAACACACACATATAGCTTCAAGGTTCCTGTTTTGGCTTCTAAAACAAACATAATGATAGTGATAATGTGACGGAATTTTCATCACTTGACACAATTCATAGACCTTAACATATTTTTATGACATCCTTCTCGTGAGTAACTATATTGTAAAATTGATAATCATTTTATAAAGCATTGGGAAGGCGCTACATTAATTTTCTTCACCATAACACTACTGAATATCTTTTAGTAAGTTTACCATATATTTAACGTTTTCTGTAACAATTGTTGAAAGAAAAGTTAATGGCTAACTCATATATTTATAACCACACACAATCCTTCTAAGAACACGTGTACTAATAGACTAATATAATTACTCGTTTTAAAAAGTAATAGACCAATAACTATCATTTCATTTGTATCTTTCATAATACTCTATTTTCCATCAACGTACACATCCATGCATCGTTAAGAGCAATACTAAGGAGGAAAGTATTTGTGTGAACTTAATCCTCACTGGAATATTACCTCCGACCAAATAGTTATTGTAATACCCTTGTATGATACTGTAAAGGCACGTTGTATCGCCCTGCAATAGTCACTAAGCTTCCACAAGTTTACACAGTCTCGTAATGCTGGAGTGAAGCGATGCAGCGGCCCCGGGATGAAGCAGAGTAGGAAGGAAGGAAGCAAAGTAGGAAGGAAAGAAGGAAGGAAGGGATGAAGCAGAGTAGGAAGGAAGGAAGGAAGGAAGCAAAGTAGGAAGGAAAGAAGGAAGGAAGGGATGAAGCAGAGTAGGAAGGAAGGAAGGAAAGAAGGAAGGAAGGTGATGGTCTATATTTGTTACCATGTGGTGCTTGACAAGAGTGTGGGAAGGAACATTTTGTATTGACACGATGGAAAAGGTGATAAATGTGTCTTGCGTACAGAGAACATCTTAGTAGTATCGCTCTGTAGTAGTAGTAGTGCAACACAAGACAAGATTTTCATTAATGTCACTATAGTCCATTCTTTTCAATCACACTTATTTTGTTTATGTTTTACCTGTACAAGAAACAATTTAGTATTTTCCATTATCATCCACTTTGCTTCTATACAATCTTAACACAGTGCTGATGTCTCCGTCCTCCTCCTCCTCCTCCTCCAGCCTTCTGTACCATTCCTCTACCTCTACTATTGCTACTATGGACTCTATTAACCTGCTTCTTTGTTCCTCATAACTGTAGTAGTAGTAATTGTAGTAGTAGTAGTAGTAGTAGTAGTAGTGGTAGTAGCGGTAGTAGCAGTGGTAGTAGTAGTAGTAGTAGTAGTAGTAGTAGTAGTAGTAGTAGTAGTAGTAGTAGTAGTAGTATAGACGACAGGTGGCAGGTGTTGTCTACTTAAACCAATATCACCTTCAATCACCTGTCACACACACTGATGGAACACGGACAAAGACTCTGTACACGTGTTGATATCACTCCCATACACGTTACTGTTTTAACATGTCTTCATTAGGCTTGTGGGAGGCTGCATATTTCCTTTACAATTGTTTTTGGTGATGTAAAAGAAGCATCATTGAATTATACAAATACATGACTTTTTAACTTTTAACTTAGTCTGCCGTGAATAAACTGACACAATAAGAAAGGTCTGACTGATTTTCTCTCCTTTTTATATAAGTTGGAAGACTGTGGTTACGTTGTGTTCACAGTCCCGGAACATAAGAATAACCTAACTTTTTAATACAACCATTAACCACCATCTTCACCTATTCAACCTTCCTAACAGTGAACTCAGAACAATCTACCACAATGATCATTACCCCCTTTTTTTTACCTATCTTCCCAGACTTAACCTTGATACTGTAATGCAACTAAATTTCCCTTTGTTTTGGGGGAAATATTATTTTTGCCTTATGGTCGGAAACAAGACTTACATGCATTTTGTCTTTCCTTCACGCTTCTAATGGAGTGTTATTATCCATGTAGAGCCGCCTCGTCACGGGCTCAGGAGGTCAGTGGGGAAGTGCGGCCAGTCTTGTCATGTTTGTTGGGAAGCATTACACACACCACACACAACAGATGGTGATGGTGTGTGTGTGTGTGTGTGTGTGTGTGTGTGTGTGTGTGTGTGTGTGTGTGTGTGTGTGTGTGTGTGTGTGTGTGTGTGTGTGTGTGTCTCTCTCTCTCTCTCCTTCACTTCCTCCTTTCATTCCCCTTCTTTCTTCCCCTTTCCGCTCTCTCCTCCTCTCCGCCCCTCGCCTTCCTTCCTCTTCCTTTGTTTGGCAGTGACAAGATAATTATATATCAAATTTTTTTGCACCACTTATTTCGCACACCTTCCTATTCATGGCTGCGGGGGAAACTTGAACGCACGGAAACTTGAACGCACGGAAACTTGAACGCACGGAAACTTGAACGCACGGAAACTTGAACGCACGGAAACTTGAACGCACGGAAACTTGAACGCACGGAAACTTGAACGCACGGAAACTTGAACGCACGGAAACTTGAACGCACGGAAACTTGAACGCACGGAAACTTGAACGCACGGAAACTTGAACGCACGGAAACTTGAACGCACGGAAACTTGAACGCACGGAAACTTGAACGCACGGAAACTTGAACGCACGGAAACTTGAACGCACGGAAACTTGAACGCACGGAAACTTGAACGCATGGAAACTTGAACGCACGGAAACTTGAACGCATGGAAACTTGAACGCACGGAAACTTGAACGCACGGAAACTTGAACGCACGGAAACTTGAACGCACGGAAACTTGAACGCACGGAAACTTGAACGCACGGAAACTTGAACGCACGGAAACTTGAACGCACGGAAACTTGAACGCACGGAAACTTGAACGCATGGAAACTTGAACACACGGAAACTTGAACGCACGGAAACTTGAACGCACGGAAACTTGAACGCACGGAAACTTGAACGCACGTAAACTTGAACGCACGGAAACTTGAACGCCGTAAACTTGAACGCACGTAAACTTGAACGCACGGAAACTTGAACGCACGTAAACTTGAACGCACGTAAACTTGAACGCACGGAAACTTGAACGCCGTAAACTTGAACGCACGTAAACTTGAACGCACGGAAACTTGAACGCACGTAAACTTGAACGCACGGAAACTTGAACGCCGTAAACTTGAACGCACGTAAACTTGAACGCACGTAAACTTGAACGCACGGAAACTTGAACGCACGTAAACTTGAACGCACGGAAACTTGAACGCACGTAAACTTGAACGCACGTAAACTTGAACGCACGTAAACTTGAACGCACGGAAACTTGAACGCCGTAAACTTGAACGCACGTAAACTTGAACGCACGGAAACTTGAACGCACGTAAACTTGAACGCATGGAAACTTGAACGCCGTAAACTTGAACGCACGTAAACTTGAACGCACGGAAACTTGAACGCACGGAAACTTGAACGCACGGAAACTTGAACGCACGTAAACTTGAACGCACGTAAACTTGAACGCACGGAAACTTGAACGCACGGAAACTTGAACGCACGGAAACTTGAACGCACGGAAACTTGAACGCACGGAAACGAACGCACGTAAACTTGAACGCACGTAAACTTGAACGCACGGAAACTTGAACGCACGTAAACTTGAACGCACGTAAACTTGAACGCACGGAAACTTGAACGCACGTAAGGTATCAATGGATTATTTTCTACTGTAACGTTTATGAGTCTTTATTGTATACGTTATTCTTGAACTATAAATAATTACTACAACAATAGTAACAGTAACAGCAACAATCAATTATCAACCAACTCACTAAAAACAAACAAAAATTAAAGTAAATAAAAATACAGGAGGAAAAAAAAACTTTAAATGATATACATCGAAATAGTTTGTCTTTCCTTCCAAAATTTTAACACATTCAGTCGTGTATATTATCTTTATCCTTATCGCCACATTCCCAGCCAAGGTCAGTGTGTTTACAGTGCCCCCCACGTCACCCTGCCTCCCTCACCCCCACGTCACCCTGCCTCCCTCACTCCCACGTCACCCTGCCTCCCTCACCCCAACGTCACCCTGCCTCCCTCACTCCCACGTCACCCTGCCTCCCTCACTCCCACGTCACCCTGCCTCCCTCACCCCCACGTCACCCTGCCTCCCTCACCCCCACGTCACCCTGCCTCCCTCACTCCCACGTCACCCTGCCTCCCTCACTCCCACGTCACCCTGCCTCCCTCACTCCCACGTCACCCTGCCTCCCTCACCCCCACGTCACCCTGCCTCCCTCACTCCCACGTCACCCTGCCTCCCTCACTCCCACGTCACCCTGCCTCCCTCACTCCCATGACAATTTACGAACGGCAGTTAGTCTCTCTCTCTCTCTCTCTCTCTCTCTCTCTCTCTCTCTCTCTCTCTCTCTCTCTCTCTCTCTCTCTCTCTCTCTCGTGCCCTGGTTTTGTTGGCAGTAAGTGTCCCCCCCCCCACCCCACACCTCATCGTAACGGGGGACACACACCACACTTGGTGAGTCACGCCGTGCACCACACACCCTCACCTCACGCCGCCCTAACCACAACACAACACAGTCCTGCACCCACGAGGGTCAACACATTGTTGTTGTGTGTTGTGTGTTGTGTGTTGTGGTGTTGTGCCGCGGCGTCTCATCACTCCTACACCACCGTCACCACACCGTCATGCACCGCAGACAACAGCCGCGGGCACCACGCTTGCTAAAAGAAAATATTGTTTTTCCTTAAAACTCAACCCGCCCGTGTTATATAATAAGAATGGATAAATATGAATGAAACCCCGATAAAGCACATACTCTTTTTTTTACAAATCTTCACTTCTATGACAGCACAGTAGAATACAGCTTTATTTTTTATTTTATGATTTTTATACATTTCAGAAAAATGTACTGTGCATACAGTACCGTGCTACTATTTCTCTTGTAATACTATTTGTATTATATTTTAAAACGTGCACGACAAAGATGATGAAATCTCGAGTTAAAATATTCATGTTGATGCTAGTTAAAACATAGCTTATGATAATAATGCTGCACATTATTCAGATATATTCAGAATGTAATGGTTAAATTGTTGTTTCTTTTAAGTATAGTAAAGGATATGCAACACTCTACTGTATTTTATAGTATACTGTATATTATACAGTTTTATCAAAGGTTTATGTAAGCATATCGTAAAATGCATGTTTAGACATGTGCATAAGATGAAATCGATGCTATTTAACCTGAAGAGACTTTGTGTTTTAACATTCATAAACAAATAAGTACAAATACATACTACATTCAGGAAGCACAGCTAGACAGTGTACCTTGGACGGTGGTGAGTGGAGGGTGAGTGAGTCCTGTCCAGTGCATCCTGGCGACTCAAGGCTGATGGAAGGATGTGCAATTAAAGAGTTTGATGGAAATGAATCACGAGAAGGGAAATGGATTACCACCACTGTAATGATATACAATGCTACGAAACATGGACAATGATAATATATTACAATATATATACACTGCAAATAATGTCATTTTTAACAACAAAGTCACTTGCAAGGAAATACAACACAAAATAAACTTTGTGCAACAAATGGTGTTCAATGGCTTAAGTTTTTCTGTTTTTGTTATTTAAATTATTTGTTTAATTTGAAAATTTAATCAGTAGGTGGAAAACATTTTTTATCTAAATAGAAATAACTTCATTATCAAAAAGTCTGTTTGTTTTTTACCCGCCATTATATTTCCCTTTTTTATTAGTATTTAGAAACACTTCCCCGTTGGTGTAAGTGGGCAGCAGCAGGCCAGGGAGCCACCCACCCACGCCCACACAGGCTGGAGTGTCCTGGCGTGGGTGTAGGACAGTGTTCAAGGCGCCACACTGTTCCCACACACCGTCCCACTCCTGCAGTGTTACGACGTGCGTCACGACACTATAAACTCAGCCAACAATTAACTGTTAAGCTTCACAAGGAGTGTTAGGGAGCCATGAACAAGCGTCGCCGCCTTGGTAACGAGGCAATGACTGGCTGCCTCGTTAACTAGGGCAGCCAGAAGGGCCTGCTGCTCGTTCTGCTTGTGGTTGGCGCGGTCTGTGTAGGCGGCACCACAGCGGCCCGCAGCGGCAGCCAGGGTGATGGACGAGTGCTGCTTTGAGGCTCATCGGTCCAGCGGGGACGCGCGGCTAATGGCCTGTCAAGGCTCACTGTCTCTCAGGCTTCCACAACACCAGTCACGACCAGCATCGAGCAGACACTACCTCCCGGCTCCCCTCCACTCCATCTTACTGCCTGCCTACTCCTCCTCCTCCTCCTCCTCCTCCTCCTCTTCTTCCTCCGCCTCCTGTTCTTCCTCCTCCCGTACTTACCTGCTTCTCACTGCTGTCACCTGTGTAAGTCGGTCGGCAGAGCTGCCATGACTGGATAACTTGAACTGTTGTAGTAATACTCATCTTCAACCTGGATCACTTATATGTATGTCTGTGTCTGTATGTGTGTACGTTTGTTTTCATATATGTATGTCCTCGTATGTATGTGTGTCTGCCTGTTGTATATGTATCAATCAAACCATCACTATCTATACATTTATCTACCAATGCATGTATATGTTTCTGTCTATTATCTATCTGTCTATGGAGCTAGATATCTATCGACATGTGTACCTGTCCGTCCTTGCACCTTTGTATGTACTAACACCTGCGTACAGTACCTTCGCCTCGACACACGTCCGCAGCGAAACAATGAACCAACACTCAAGAAACACTCACTCCCTCCGTCACTACAACACCACCACTACGCACCACATACAACACCATCACTCCGCGCCACAACATCATCACTCCACCACTCCGCGCCACATATCTCATCCTCCACAAACAATTAAAGCCTCTCGCTGCGCCCCGCCTGTCAATTTGTAAAGGTGTCAGGCCGCTGCTCGCCTTCCTGCACCGTGCACACACACACACACACACACACCACCGTAGCCTCCACCGCCCCTCATCTACAGCATCAATAACACACCACAAGGCCAGTCAGTGTATGTGCGGTGATTGGGGAGAGGAGGAAGAAAGAAGACCATTAATATTGCTCCTTCTTTTCCTGTTTATTCATAGAGTCTCATGATAGTCGCGTGTTAAGCTAAAACTAAAACTTGTCCGGTATAAATATTGGTATTATGAGTTTTTTTCAGAGTCTTATCCAAACTATGAATTCCTGTCACAAAGCTCCACTGGGAATGTGCTCTCCATGGTCTGTTCTGTTCATCATTAGGTTAAGTTAGGTTAGGCTAGGTTAGGTTAGACTAGGTTAGGTTAGGTTAGGTTAGGTTAGGTTTGGTTAGGTCTGGTTAGGTTAGGTTAGGCTAGGTTAGGTTAGGTTAGGTTAGGCTAGGTTAGGTTAGGTTAGAGTCTCCAGTCAGTGTTGTTTTAGGAGTGTTGGCATCATCAGTTTGGGTTCTTCCACAGTAGATGTAATGCAGCCTCTCAGTTGTTTGTGTTGGTCGGTGGTGGAGGACTTGGTGACACAGCAAGCTAACTGTTACAGCGTGGGATGTGCTGTGGTGCTGTGGCAGGAGAGTGTGTCATGGTTTTAGAGGCCCAGGAGACAGAGGAGAGCACCGAGGCTACACGCTGTAGGTGTTATGTGTTGTCTGTGTGTCATTGTTTGTGGTTTTGTTGTTGTTGTTTTGATTGTTTCTGGAATTTAAAATACGTGTTCCTATATTCCTTCCTTTATTATTTATTATATTTTTTTCCTTATTACTTTTCTTATCCCTTCACTCTCAGAAACATAACGATGGAAAATAAAGAAATAAACTTCAAAAAAACATAAGTGAATCGCAGTCTTTCTCATTTTGTGGGGATGAAAACTTTCGGAAAGAGGATTAATTCTAAGCCAAATGCAACACAATAAGCCGAAGAGAGAGAGAGAGAGAGAGAGAGAGAGAGAGAGAGAGAGAGAGAGAGAGAGAGAGAGAGAGAGAGAGAGAGAGAGAGAGAGAGAGAGAGAGAGAGAGAGAGAGAGAGAGAGAGAGAGAGAGAAAAAGTCACTTAAAAGTATTAGTGACATTGTACAGTAACGGAGAAACGTGACCAAGGCGTATCTGCCATTCCCTTTGGTTTCAAGTCGTTTCATACTCAAGCGATTGGTACTCAGGTCATTTCATCATCAAGTCATTTTGGGAGTTGTTATGATGATGGTAGTGGTGATGATGACGATGATGATAATGATGATGGTGATGATGGTGTCGTTAAAACTGCCAAGAAAACAATAATGATAAAAAACAATAAAAAAGGAACAAAGACCAGACTCAATACCAGGAAGGAAAAGAAATTGGTTGATTAGAAAGAAAGGGAAAGAAACTATCACGCGGGCAAAAAGTGTGAGGGGAAAAAAAGCTAGAGGTGAAATGAGGTGGAGGGTTGTTGGTGGGAAAGTGAGGCAGGGGTGAGGCAGGGGTGAGGCAGGGGCAAGGTGTGAGGGGTGGAGTGAAAAGAGAGAATGAGTGGTGACAGAAAGAGAGAGAGAGAGAGAGAGAGAGAGAGAGAGAGAGAGAGAGAGAGAGAGAGAGAGAGAGAGAGAGAGAGAGAGAGAGAGAGAGAGAGAGAGAGAGAGAGAGAGAGAGAGAGAGAGAGAGAGAGAGAGAAGAAAAAAAACAGGAAAGAAGAAAAATAGCTAGAGACGAAAGAATGAAAATGAATAAAGGAGGAGAGGAAGAGGGAGAGAGAAACAAGTAGAAAAGAGTGGAAGACGGAGGAAATAGTAATGGAGAACGTGAATAATGGAGAGGGTGACGAAGGAAAGAATGATGAAGGAAAGAGTGATGAGGAAGGGGTGAGGGAGGAAGGGGAGATGAAGGAAGGGGGGAGAGAGGGAGGGGTGGAGGTGTACACGGTGCCAACACTTCTTGTCTCCTACCACTGAGCACATTAAGAATACAACGTCTCCTCGTCCTCCTCGTCCTTTCCTATGGGTGTGTGGAGGCTGGAAGGAGCAGGGTGGAGGAGGAGACTGGTTGACGGGATGGAGGTGGAGGAGTAGGAGGAGGTGGAAGGAGGAGTAGGAGGTGCCCGAGACGTAGTAGTTACATGCACATCTCTAAGAACTTACACCTGTCATTTGTCACCTGGTCCTTACCTGTGTTTTGGGTGATCTGTGAATGTTCGCCTCAACCTCATTAGAACTTTAGAACCTCATTATAAGTATACATTGTGCTGGACTTAAGAAAAACTATCATTACTTTTATTATTTATCAAGGCCAGGTAAATGCACGTAAATATACATAAAACGAGTGTGTTTCAGATAAAAAAAAAATCTACATCAATAAGGAATAATTTTAACTATTAATTCCATCTATGAGATTAAACTTAACATAGTGCCTCCCTAAACCCCGCCCAGGAACACACGTATCAAACTGACCTTTTAAAAACACACTCGCCCAAGACTTTCCTGTAAGACTAACGGATTCACACAAGACTTTCGAATCCAAACTTTAAAGGATTGAAAAAGACAAAAAGTGGTCACGATTCCTTAATTCCTCAGTCAATCAGGCCAAAAAGAGGAGGAAGAGGAGGAGGAAAAAGAAGAAAAAAAGAGGAGGTGGAGGAGGAAAAGGAGGAAAAAGAAGAAAAAAAGTGAAAAAAAAGAGAAGATGGAAGAGGATGAGGAAGGAAAGAAGAGTAAGGAGGAGGGAGGGAAAGGATGCAACAGAGTTAGTAGGACTCAAAGTATCTTGAAGGATGTGGGTTACAGGCTATAGGATCGAGGGTTTACCGAAGTGATGGTCTGTGGATGGAAAACAGGATTGAGTTAGGATGTTGGTGGAGTGTCTCAAGGTTCGAATCTCATGCAAATTTTCTTGACATTTTCAGATTGGTTGAGGAAAGTTATGGTGAGTCTGAGCTTGCTTTGGTTGTGTTTCTTGAGGTGTGAGAGTCTGGTGTGTGGTTGTTGTGGTGTGTGCGTGGGTGTGGTGTGTGCGTAGGTTTGGTGTGTGCGTGGGTGTGGTGTGTGCGTGGGTGTGGTGGGGGAAGATATGGATTTTATCTATCTCACTTTCTTTATCTCTTTCTCAGCACCGTATGATTGTGTTTGTGTGGCTTCTTAATATCTTTCTCTCTCTCTCTCTCTCTCTCTCTCTCTCTCTCTCTCTCTCTCTCTCTCTCTCTCTCTCTCTCTCTCTCTCTCTCTCTCTCTCTCTCTCTCTCACACCACACAAAGAACAATTTCCTGCTGATCATTTATAACTTCCTCCGCTGAAACAATACTTATTAATTATCACTTTCGGTAATAAAAGTTACTATTTGTTATTGCTGTTTGGAGAACATTATGCTAATTAGCTTCCGGAACCTTGCCTGTGTGTGTGTGTGTGTGTGTGTGTGTGTGTGTGTGTGTGTGTGTGTGTGTGTGTGTGTGTGTGTGTGTGTGTGTGTGTGTGTGTGTGTTACCTTAGCAGTATTTATTTTATATCTACATTTTCTATGAGTTGTAGTACTAGTATATATTTTTTTTCTCTAAGATCGTTGCCTAAAACTTTCTATTTCCTCACATCCGTTTTCTGTTCACTTTTCTAATGCAAGAGTTAACAAGTATCTTCACTTCTTCATCCTTCTCACTGGTACACTTTAGAACACTATAACTCACTTACTGTTTTATCTTTCTTTACAATCCTATAAATTCCACTCCTTCAAGAGAATATCAAGACAGCTCAGTAACTTAACTATAATATAACCACATCCTCTCTGGAGCGTGACAATTGGTTTTACTTCACATTCCAACGATTTACTACTAATACTTTTCTACTACTTTTCCTTGATCTTGCTTTATAACCTTTATCCAGATTGTTTGACATGGAGAAGAAAAAAGATTGAAAAATAAATGAAAATAAGAATTCTACTTTTCATTTTCTCCAGATGTGACTTTTTCATGGGTTTTTAGACGTTACACACACACACACACACACACACACACACACACACACACACACACACACACACACACACACACACACGCACACACACACACACACACCCACACACACACACACACATTGTCGTTCACCTTTGATCGTTGTCACGTGATCCATCCACAAACTGACACTCTTTCACCCCAAAAACGATCCAATCTCGTGACACCGGCGTCCTTACCCAACACACACACACACACACACACACACACACACACACACACACACACACACACACACACCCACACCACCACGCCACCACACCCCAAACAACCTTTCAAAATGTGGCGGAAAAATAAATCACCTAAACGCAATGTACAGAATGAGGGGAAGATGCGTGTGTGAGTGAAGGTAGTGTGAGGGAAGGAGACAGAGTGTGATGCGATGGTGCAAAGATACCATGAAGAACTGTGTGCCAACCTAATTACGGTGAGGAACTTGATAAATAGCGCCACATGGAAGAGAGGAGCATATTGCATGAGATAAATGATGAGGGACTGACAGGAGAGATAGTGAGGGGAGATAAGAGATAGTGAGAGTCTGTGTTACCGCCGCCGCGCCTCCTCCCTCCCTAGGCTGCAGGAGTGTGGCAAGGACGCGGCCAACGTGACACATTCCGGTAGAAAGTGTGGGAAGATAGGCGGGAGGTCGGTTCATTACGGAAAGGTTAAGAGATTGTTTCACCTAGGGCGTCATGAGGGGAGGTCACGCCCTGCCTTCCTGCTCTCTTCCTCTTCCTCCTCTTCCTCTTCCTCTTCCTCCTCCAGGTTTTTCATGACGATGGGAGGGAAAGTGGGAAAGAGAGTAAAGGACTTATGGATCTGTGGGTTTTTTTGGGGGTGGCGGGGGCAAGGGTGAACCATTATCACCATCATCATCATCAATGCCTTACCCACCTTCGCCTTCATTCCCAAGGGTGTCTCTGATCAAGCTTCACACAGACACTCTTCCCACTTCCTCCCTTCCTACCTTTCTTCCTTCCTTCCTTCCTTCCTACCTTCCTTCTTTCCTTCCTTCCTCCCTTCCTCCCTTCCTTCCTTCCTTCCTTCCTTCCTTCCTCAACAACTTTCACTAGACTAGATCATCTTCCGTCCCCCCATTGCATTACAGCGTCTCCTCAATCTTCACTCCGGGTTGTCCACGATATAATGAACACAGGAGACTAACGGGTAACCTGCCACATGCCCGAGTAGGTGGTCTTAAGGCGGCGTCACTGTCACGGGTTCAGGTTCTACCTCCTGGTTGTAGTAACAATATTTTATTTATTGTGTGTAGAACTCGTTACGATAAATCTGTAGGATAATTACAAGCCTTCCGACACCAACCTCTATTTACTCACCTTCGGGAGGCTCTGTATCGCCTAAGTTTTAAATCTAATGTACCCAGAGTGTTTGGCAAAGTAAACAAGTAAGACAAGCTTCTTTAGTTTATTTAAATAAGCTTCCCCTGAAACGGAAAGATTATTAAAGACTCTCACACCATTCACTCGCTAACCTGGCTATAAAGAACTTAATTGTAAACCTTAAGATTCCTTACTGTACTCACGACCTTCCTCTCTCGAGGAAATAGTGTGCGCGTGCGCGCGTACACACGTGGGTGCGGGCGTGCGCGTAGGTGCAGCGTGGGCGTGCGCAGGCGTGGGCGGCGTCCGTGGATGTAGCGAGCGCGGGGTGAAGGGGCACACGTGGTATCCATATACACGTCTCCCTCTGTCCTCCCACACGCTGTTTCTGAAAAGAAACTCCACCACAAACACAAGGGGGGCAGTACAAAACCAGACTCCCACCTTAACGACAACTCCACTTATCTCTCTCATGAGGCAGGACAAAACCAGGCTCCCCTTAGAGACAACTCCACTTCACTAGCCCAGAGAAACTCCACCTAGAGACAACTCCACTTCACTAGCTCAGCCTCCACTCAGAGACAACTCCACTTATCTCTCTCATGAGGCAGGACAAAACCAGACTCCCCTTAGAGACAACTCCACTTCACTAGCCCAGAGAAACTCCACCTAGAGACAACTCCACTTCACTAGCTCAGCCTCCACTCAGAGACAACTCCACTTATCTCTCTCATGAGGCAGGACAAAACCAGACTCTCCTTAGAGACAACTCCACTTCACTAGCTCAGCCTCCACGTGGCTACCACACAGCTAAACTCCACCTCTCCACTCACTTGCTCAGCCTCCACGTGGCTACCACACAGCTAAACTCCACCTCTCCACTCACTTGCTCAGCCTCCACGTGGCTACCACACAGCTAAACTCCACCTCTCCACTCACTTGCTCAGCCTCCACGTGGCTACCACACAGCTAAACTCCACCTCTGCGCCAGCCAGACTGCCCGTCTCGCGGCATGGGGCGGGCTGGGTCACGCTGCTACCCGGCCCGGGTCACCGACATGCCACAAGCTGCCAGACGGCGTCACTCTGGTTGTGTTAATTCGTATAACACAACCCCAATTTAACATGCGCGTAAATGTTACACATCATGCAACTATCCCTACAATTAAGTAGACCTGCTTGCATGCAGAAAATGTCTCCCAGCTTGATAATACCCCCCCATGGATATAATGCATTTTAGGTTCTACCCACACTCCTTGTCTGAAATGCTGCATTCGGATTGGTTCCGGCACAGGCCTACGGGTGACGTCAAAAGGAATATTCCACTCAACGAAGCGTCCCCCAGCCGTGTCACGTGCACCCAGTAAACTTCCAGGACCCCACATTCCTTAGCCATGACGTAGCTCTCCTCTGTCTCGTAAGCCCAAAATTCCACCCATGACAGTCACACTACCACTTTTTCCATCAATTGTTTCGGTCAACTTTGTGAAAATCGACAATTCATTATTTGCTATAACTTTAATCGACAATTTATTATATGTTATTATGAAAGAAATTTGAATATTGTTATGTAGATACATGTTAGCCATTTACTTGGAATAATTTCACTATGCATTCTGCTTTGACTAAAAAGTTGACGACAATCTTACCCCGTGAAGACGATCATGTCCGTCTCACTGCACTAGACGGAAAAAGAAAACGGGACGAAAAAGAAGAAAAAATTGACGGAAAAAGTGTTAGTCCCAGTCAGTGTCACGGAGCTTGTTATTGTTCTTGATACGTGGCCACTCCAGACGTTAGGCATTTGTTTTCTTCAAGCCGGTACCTGTAAGTGTCCTCGTGTGTGTGTGTGTGTGTGTGTGTGTGTGTGTGTGTGTGTGTGTCTGTGTGTGTGTGTGTGTGTGTGTGTGTGTGTGTGTGTGTTGGACCTCTCCCGAGTCATCAAAGTCTCATTGATTTAGTGAATTGAGAACACATCGTCAGCAGCTGGAAACCCTGAAGGAGGAGAGGGAGGAGGAGATGGGATAAGAGAGGAAAGGAAGGAAAAGGGAGAAAAAAGGAAAGAAATGG
>JAPQNM010001227.1:185000-205000 GCA_029783475.1 Metacarcinus magister | reverse complement strand
CCTTGAGCAGCATGAGTCGTGTTGAGGTGAGTACTACCAATGTGAAGTATTACCTGGCGTGGTGCAGCGTGATGCACGAGGATCAGCGTCACGTAGGTTTCCTCTCCGATGAGTTTCCTTTTAGATTGTTGTGATTGTTGACGTGATAACCTTTCACTTGGTTATGTTTTATTCTTACAACTCTTGCACCTCTCTTGGATGTGTGTATATAGATAGATAGATAGATAGATCCACCATGTAGCAAGCAGTGGTTGTCGTTACAGTTGAGTGGTTGTACAGCCGTGGTGGTGGTGGTGGTGGTGGTGTGTGCGTATCCTCAGTGGTGATCAAGAGGAATCTTCATGACGTGCACGAATGTTCTCAAATTATAGTGCGGGAATTTTGAATTACATGGGAAAACATGGTTGTAGGAAGCATCCTGTACTCAACCACACGTGTTGGGTTAGATGTGTTCTTTAATATACAGATACAAGACTAAGAATGCATCAACTACCCTTTGACTGGACAGGAAGTTAAATATTAATGAAGAAAGTTAATACATCATGTACAGTCTACCATCCATTCTACAGTATGGACGAGGCACACGTTACCACTGACGTAAATGTTCAAGGGTACACACGCAGAAATAGACTGAACACGATGGTTATCACTCCTTTAGTCACGAACCGCGGGAATCTATTTTTTATTATTCTCTCCCTTTACTGAGCTGCGGCATCTGTTCCGTCAGTGGTCTGGTGTCGTCCTTGTGTCACCTGTTATCATTCACTTCACTGTTTGCCGTTGGCTTAGCTTCACCCTCCTCGTGTGTGTTAAAGGAAGAATATGACCCTTGATGCGTGTTTTAATCAAAGCCAAACATGCAAGGATATAAAAACACAAATACTGGTTTGGTAACGATGTGTTTCTATTCATTATTTTTTTAACGAAGGAAATGCATGAGAGATAGTGATGAAAATTCCATGTGGTGTTAATGGTTTGTATTGTAGTGCACACCACACCACACCACACCACACCACACCACACCACACCACACCACACCACACCACACCGCATGTATGATCTCCCTCGTGAAGTTATTTATGTTATCGAAAAATTTGTGTCACGTTTCAAGCGACATTCTATAACGGAAAAATTGGATACCGATGCCAGTGTGGTGTTTTCATACACACACACACACACACACACACACACACACACACACACACACACACTCTCTCTCTCTCTCTCTCTCTCTCTCTCTCTCTCTCTCTCTCTCTCTCTCTCTCTCTCTCTCTCTCTCTCTGTCTCTCTCTCTCTCTCTCTCTCTCTCTCTCTCTCTCTCTCTCTCTCTCTCTCTCTCTCTCTCTCTCTCTCTCTCTCTCTCTCTCTCTCTCTCTCTCTCTGCCTTGCTCCACTCTGACGCCCAAACCTACTACAAGAGATAGCTAAGGGCAGAAACACCCCAGGACAGCCTTACCACACCTCTCATCCTTCTTTCCCCTTACATGTTTTTCCATTATCTCTCCCCATACTAATAAGACTCTCATTCTCCTGTTTATTACCTGTATCTCACCCTAAACACATCAAGCAGTTCCTCTTCATACATTAGTTAAGTCCATGTTGTCTGTGTGTATGTTTGTAGGTGTGGTGAGGGTGGACATGCAGGTGATTGGCGTGACAGAGGAAGATACAGGTGACAAGGTGAGATGGAGACAAGTGATGTGGAAGCAGCTGAAAGAGGAGGAAGAATATAAAGGTGTATTCTTCCTCATCCATTCTGTTACTCCATAATTCACTCCTCCGTCACCTCACACACTTCTCTATTACTATACTATACATCCTTCCTATCCTATACAGATCCTACAGCCATTGTGTGGAAGGATATTTCTACTTCCTTCTTTCCTCTTCCCTTGATGCTAATTTCTCATAATCGTCTTTAGTAGTAAGATTTTCAAGGTCAATCTAACTTCACTAAACCCTCGCTGGTAGTTTTGGTTCGTGTGGTAGTGTAGTGCAGTGTGGTGTGATGTGGTGTGGTGTGGTGTGGTGTGGTGTGGTGTGGTGTGGTGTGGTGTGATGTGGTGTGGTGTGGTGTAGTGTACTGTAGTGTAGCTTTAAGAGGTCATTGCTCCCTGCTACTCCTCTTGCCAGTACTTCAAAGCAGGCATTAAACGTGTCTCACTACTGGTAACAAAATACTGTCATGGAGAATTTTCTTTGGTTTCCCTATAAATTAATCTGCCTTTTAACAGACTTATAATTTGCATCATTGTTTTTTTCCTGTATTTATTTATTTTTTGTAGGATTTTACGTTCCACCTTAGAAATTGTAATGATATAGACTAAATAATTCAAGCAGTTTTCTTCTAATATTTCCTTCCACTGATTAATGATGTATCTTTTTCACCTTTTTTTTCCTCGCTCTCTAACTTTTTTTTCATCTCGATTACCATGAGTTTTCTATTTATGTGGATAGGAATGATGATAATGATGATGATAATGATGATGATGATGATGATGATGATGATGGAAGGCAATTATCTCTCTTTTTTCTCACACACACACACACACACACACACACACACACACACACACACACACACACACACACACACACACACACACACACACACACACTAGTTAGGCAAGAAGGGATACACTCTTGATACGTTTTCCTGTCACGTTCAAAACACTTGCAGGAAAACCACTGTGGGAGGATGCTGCACTTATCACATTGTAGCCTCATGATACCACACACCCTCACCCTCTCCTCACAACTGTACGTACACTCATAATCTATAACGTAAGAATGATATTGCAACACCCAGACTATTGCATTATTTTTTAAAGCATATTGTATTGTTAACTGTAATTCAACTCTATTTATATTGCAATACAGTTTTGATAGTGCAATATAGTATTATTGTTATTGTATTGTTATTGTATTGTATTGGTAAGAGTTGTTCATTGTATGTTAATTGTATAAGATGAGTTTAGTGTTGTTACTCATTACTCTGTTGGTACCATTCACTCACAACTCACTACTCATAACTTACACTACTAATTCTCATAATAGTATTCACAACCTTCAACTTACAGTACTAACTCATAACATAAGTCACAAATCACACTATTCATTTTTCACAACTCATTATTCATAACTCGTACCGTTCACTCACACAGTTCACCACACCTCATCTCTGCCCTTATGTAAGTCACTTCACCACACTCACCACTCACTCACTCATCCACTCACTCACTCACTTACTCACTCACTTGCTCACTCACTCGCTCAGTCAGTCACTCAGTCAGTCACTCACTCACTCACTCTCATTCACTTAACTCATGCGCTTAAACAGTCACTCACTCTTTGCAACACACACACACACACACACACACACACACACACACACACACACACACACACACACACACACACACACACACACACATACACACACACACACACACACACACACACACATACACACAATGGCGGGATCCCAGGGTAGAGTAGAGGTATCGTGTGTTTGCGCCGCGCCTTGTATAGTTTCCCGGGTCGTTAGTTGCGCCATCATGCATTGTTAGCGGCGGTGCTTAGGGCTGGTGCAGCTTGGTGCTCCGTGTGGTAGGGCTCAGCGTCACCAACAGCCTAAAAAAAAATAATAAGCCTTGTTTGTGCGTCTTGGTGCCTTGATCAATACTATACACTCGTCTTAAGGCCCAGTAGTGACATTTTGGACTGTGACGAGAGGTGAGATTGGTGACTGGTGTGTGTGTGTGTGTGTGTGTGTGTGTGTGTGTGTGTGTGTGTGTGTGTGTGTGTGTGTGTGTGTGTGTTAGTGAGTGTGTGTGCGTTTGCTTCAGGTGTGAGGAGGTTCATGGGAGCGTGAGAAAGGAAATCTTGGACGGATGAGAACAAGAAAATGATCGTGATAGAATAGAAGTAAAGGCAAACTTAGTGTCATGCTTCCACACACTTCCACTTCATCCTCCATCTTGGACTTGCATTTCCAGACACACGCGGTGGACTGTACAATTGAGTCTCCTTCCTCACCTTCCCCAGACTCACCCACGTGTATCGTTATGAACACCTGGGGAGATTACGTTGTCTGTTTACCTCCCCCACAGCACACAGCCTCACCCATAAATCCACCCACTTAACCTAACCTAACCTAACCTAACCTAACCTAATCCTATATCCACCCATGCCACCTCAAGCTGTTGTTGTGGGCGTTGTTGAAAAGGTTCGTGGAGTGAATGGTGATGACTGATTTTTAACTTAACTTTGAAAGAGGATTGAGGAAAAATTTATAAATGTTGATAAAGGATTTAATGTTTTTGTTGTATGTGTGAGTTTGTTGATTGTTTACATAGTGTGAATATAAAGGAATACTACACATTGCTTTAGTATTATTGACAGAATGATTACATAGTCGAACAATCATTACAAAATCAGTCGGAAACATTTGAATAATATATCTTCTTATGTAAAAGTAATAACAAATAAATAATTGTTCACGATAAACATAAAGAAAACAATTAAGAGGTTGAAAAGAACAATTGTCTTGGGAAAAAAAAACATCTTAAAATTGTAAAAAAAGAAGAAAAAAGACATTTGAATACATAGAGAAAAGTGGAAAAAGAGAGAGGAATGTGCAGCAGGAGGAGGAAGAAGAAGAGGAGGAGGAGGAGGAGGAGGAGGAGGAAGCATATCATAGGTGGAAGAACGTGTGGTATGTGAGCGTGGAGTGTGGAGCGGAAGCCAGGAAGGAAGGAGCGTTTAAGTGGAGCATTCAAGCCAAGTGAACGAAAACGGCGGAGAGGTGGCGGGGAGCTAGCCAAGTGGAGGGGAGACTACACTAATTGGGTGTGTGCGGGTGAGTGTGGGAAGCAATGTGGTGTGTGGTGGTGGTAGTCAGGTGTGTGATAAGTAAGGAATTAATGTGTTTGTTAAAAGAGGTATGATTCGTTTTCTTTGCCTGTTTTTTTCTTGTTTTAGGGATGACTGTAGTAAGTTGTGTGTTTGAATTGTTTTGTGATGAGCTGACAGGATGTGGATGAGTCTTTCAGTGGTGTTTTTTTCCTTTTTTTCCTGTTTTTTGTTATGTTTTTATATATTGTTATCTTGCTTTCTGTGTTATTCTTTCTACTTATTCCTTGTATTTTTTTTTTTTTCTATCTCTCTCTTATTCTTTTCATGTTTTATTTTTCTGCCAGTCTGTTTCCGTGATTTTCTATTTTATTATATTTCAATTTTTTGCTTTCTTTCTTGATTGCTTACTTTATTTTTCTTGCGTAAGTTTAGCTCTGCGTTCATATATAACTTTGTATGTGTGTGTGTGTGTGTGTGTGTGTGTGCGTGTGCGTGCGTGTGTGCGTGTGCGTGTGCGTGTGCGTGTGTATATGAGTGCGTGCGTGTGTGTGTATTATCTTAACATTTGTATAAGTACATGTCAATTGTGAATAGAAATTGCAATAAGAAAAAAAAAAATAAGAAAACTATTTCCTGTCATTACCACATCACATTTTATAGGAATGCAAAAGAGGAGGAGGAGGAGGAGCAACAACAGCAGGAACAGAAGCAGGATGAGGAGGAGGAGGAGGTAAAGAACTCTATTATCCTTCACAAGACAGAAGCTAAATTAAGTCTTCATATATTCAAGTAATAGAAGGTTATGTAAACACACCGCTGAGCAAGGCAGACAAACGCCGCGACCCTCACTAAGACGAAGCATGTTGGCAGATTAACAAGGAGGATGTACGTACGTAGCAGCAAGGTTATTATGTTAAGTGTGTGTGTGTGTGTGTGTGTGTGTGTGTGTGTGTGTGTGTGTGTGTGTGTGTGTGTGTGTGTGTGAAGGTGTTGTTATCAGAACTTAAAGATGAACACTGCAATGGTTGGCGTTGTTATTACTGTAATGATGATGATGATGATGATGATAGTAATAATGTATTCTCTCGTGAGCCTTTTTTTCCACGAGTTATTTCCTTCAATTAATTCTTTCCTTCCACTTCGTGTCCACAATACTGTTTACTTATTATGAATCTTGCGTTTCCTATAATAGTGAAAAATAGGATGTATTTATAGAAGCTTAAATGAGCTGACCATTAATTAAACAACAACAATTTAATGCAGGAGGACGTACTGTTTTTTTCTTCTAATTCATTTTTTCATTGTTGTACTTTTTATTCATTCATTCATTCATGCATTCATCCGTGAAGGTTAATTAGCATCAGGTGCAGCAGGTGTGAAGCGTGTCTCGCTGACTCGACTCACTGTCAAGTTAATTATGATGACTCGTACTCAATCAATACAATTAATTACCCTGACGCAGCCTGGCTCAGCTCTGTCCCCTCAAACCACGACTCAACAGTTTTCCATAACAAAAAACAAGCTATTTTTTTCTATATTTGTTTTTCTATTTATTTATTCATTCATTTATTCATTCTTGTTTCGAGGATTTGGAGTCATGACTGTTTTTATATTTCATTTATCCAAAGTTATATAACCAGAATGGAATCGGATATTTTTCAATGGACATCAAAAGTATAATATATTGCAGTGGTGGGAGGGAATCATTGCAACGTTTGTAAATAATAACTTCTTTTTAACTGAATGGCAGACTTTCCATCCTTTCAGGAGTCAAAAGTCTAACAATGAATCACCATCAGGAACGTAACTCACCAACACGAATATTACAACTACAATATCATCATTATTATTGTAGTCATTGTCTATTTCTTCTACGCTTTATTCTTTTTTTTCTTATTCGTATCCTTCTTAACAGTCGTAATAAACCGATTCAGATGCGCTACTGTGATTCGCTTTTGTTTCAGATGTTTGCGTGGCTGACACCACACCTGTGACATCCTGTGCTGGGATTCCTCGTTCACCTGTCTGTCTGTCTGTCTGTCTGTGTGAATGAACCCGTCAGGAAAGTTGTATTCCCTGTATATATATTGATCCATAGCTCAGGATATTTTTTGTGGATCTGAGACGAGGAGTGGATGAGGAGTGGATGAAGTAGAGAATGAGTGGAAAAGTTGAGTTTGTCTAGCGGAGTGGAGTGGTTAGATCAAAGTTGTGAATGTAATGGAGTGGAGTGGAGAGTAGTGGATGTAGTAGATGGAACGGAGTGGATTATAAGTTGGTTACAGTTTATGTATGGAAGGATGAAGGGTGACAGAATGAAGGGTGGAAGAGTGAAGGGTGACAGAATGAAGGGTGGAAGAGTGAAGGGTGGAAGAGTGAAGGGGTGAAGGGAGGCTGCCAATTTTGGGGACACGAGTAATTAACGGTTTATCTTCTTCCTCTGCAGCCAAAACAAGGACTAATGAAGTAGTGACAGCATTAAATCAGGCAAGGCAAGGTAAGGTAAGGTAAAGTAAGGTAAGGTAAGGTAAGGTAAGGTATGGTAAGGCAGGGTAAGGTAAGGTAGGATAAAGTAAGGTAAGGTAAGGTAAGGCAAGGCAAGGCATGAGTGAGTGTGTCCCTTTCTTCCCCTCCCTCTGCTAGTGTATCCTTGCATGATTGAACTGTTGATCTTCTCCTATGTTAGTGTTCTGTCATACAAATGTTCTCCTATGCACGTGTTCTCCCATGCCAAGCACACACCGAACACCACACTCCTACAATAGGTCCGGCGCAGGTGTGTGTAACTCCAGGTAATAAAAAGAGTAACAATTAATTAATGCTCCAGGAAGAAGATTGGAAGCGATTACAATAGAAAAGGGGGGGAGTGAGGGAGGGAGGGAGGGAGGGAAGGAAGGAATGAAGGAGTGAGAGAGTGAGTTAGTGAGGGAGAGAGGGAGGGAGGGAGTGAGGGAGTGAGGGAGAGAAGGAGAGAGGGACGGAGTGAGGGAGAGAGGGAGTTAAGGAGGGAGTGAGTGAGTGAGGGAGAGAGGGAGTGAGGGAATGAGTAAGTGACAATTAATTCATGCATCCACACCACGTATAATTTCCCTTCAACGGATCACTTTGTCATTGCATATTTGTCAACATCGTGATAGTTCTTCGTTGAGGTTGTCTGTGTTTGTCTGTGTGTGACTCTGTTCTGTATTTACCTTCCTACCTTATATTAGTACAGTGTATATACTCCTCATTTTACTCATGTTTCCCTTCCTCATTCACTTCTTCTTCCTCATCTTTGATTTATGTATAGCTTGTCTTAGTTTCCCAATGGTTTCCTTCCTCATATTACCTTCTAGTTACTCCTCATTTTCCTCATTTTTTCCTTCCTCACCCATATTTTTCCTCCTCACGGATCTACGTATAGCTTGTCTTAGTTTTCTTCCTCATAACACCTTATATTTCCTCATAATTTTCCTCATTATCCATTCTTCATTTACCTATATGTTATCAGAAGCTTTTTTTTTATCTTCCTCCTATCATCCTCCTTTTTTAACTCTGTTTCCTTGCAGTAACCTTCACTCATTCTTCGTTCTCTTTCTTTTTTTCTTTCTCCTCCTCCTTCATAAAGTGATGAAAGGTCATCTGAGTGATGACTGTCTTCATAAAGTGATGAAAGGTCATCTGAGTGGTGACTGTCTTCATAAAGTGATGAAAGGTCATCTGAGTGATGACTGTCTTCATGAAGTGATGAAAGGTCATCTGAGTGATGACTGTCTTCATGAAGTGATGAAAGGTCATCTGAGTGATGACTGTCTTCGTGAAGTGATGAAAGGTCATCTGAGTGATGACTGTCTTCGTGAAGTGATGAAAGGTCATCTGAGTGATGACTGTCTTCATGAAGTGATGAAAGGTCATCTGAGTGGTGACTGTCTTCATAAAGTGATGAAAGGTCATCTGAGTGATGACTGTCTTCATAAAGTGATGAAAGGTCATCTGAGTGATGACTGTCTTCATGAAGTGATGAAAGGTCATCTGAGTGATAACTGTCTTCATGAAGTGATGAAAGGTCATCTTAGTGGTGACTGTCTTCATGAAGTGATGAAAGGTCATCTGAGTGATGACTGTCTTCGTGAAGTGATGAAAGGTCATCTTAGCGATGACTGTCTTCATGAAGTGATGAAAGGTCATCTGAGTGGTGACTGTCTTCATGAAGTGATGAAAGGTCATCTGAGTGGTGACTGTCTTTGTGAAGTGATGAAAGGTCATCTGAGTGGTGACTGTCTTCATGAAGTGATGAAAGGTCATCTGAGTGGTGACTGTCTTCATGAAGTGATGAAAGGTCATCTGAGTGATGACTGTCTTCGTGAAGTGATGAAAGGTCATCTGAGTGATGACTGTCTTCATGAAGTGATGAAAGGTCATCTGAGTGATGACTGTCTTCATGAAGTGATGAAAGGTCATCTGAGTGATGACTGTCTTCATGAAGTGATGAAAGGTCATCTGAGTGATGACTGTCTTCATGAAGTGATGAAAGGTCATCTGAGTGGTGACTGTCTTCATGAAAGTGATGAAAGGTCATCTGAGTGATGACTGTCTTCATAAAGTGATGAAAGGTCATCTGAGTGATGACTGTCTTCATGAAGTGATGAAAGGTCATCTGAGTGATAACTGTCTTCATGAAGTGATGAAAGGTCATCTTAGTGGTGACTGTCTTCATGAAGTGATGAAAGGTCATCTGAGTGATGACTGTCTTCGTGAAGTGATGAAAGGTCATCTTAGCGATGACTGTCTTCATGAAGTGATGAAAGGTCATCTGAGTGGTGACTGTCTTCATGAAGTGATGAAAGGTCATCTGAGTGGTGACTGTCTTTGTGAAGTGATGAAAGGTCATCTGAGTGGTGACTGTCTTCATGAAGTGATGAAAGGTCATCTGAGTGGTGACTGTCTTCATGAAGTAATGAAAGGTCATCTGAGTGATGACTGTCTTTGTGAAGTGATGAAAGGTCATCTGAGTGATGACTGTCTTCATGAAGTGATGAAAGGTCATCTGAGTGATGACTGTCTTCATGAAGTGATGAAAGGTCATCTTAGTGGTGACTGTCTTCATGAAGTGATGAAAGGTCATCTGAGTGATGACTGTCTTCGTGAAGTGATGAAAGGTCATCTTAGTGATGACTGTCTTCATGAAGTGATGAAAGGTCATCTGAGTGGTGACTGTCTTCATGAAGTGATGAAAGGTCATCTGAGTGATGACTGTCTTTGTGAAGTGATGAAAGGTCATCTGAGTGGTGACTGTCTTCATGAAGTGATGAAAGGTCATCTGAGTGGTGACTGTCTTCATGAAGTGATGAAAGGTCATCTGAGTGGTGACGGTCTTCATGAAGTGATGAAAGGTCATCTGAGTGGTGACTGTCTTCATGAAGTGATGAAAGGTCATCTGAGTGGTGACGGTCTTCATGAAGTGATGAAAGGTCATCTGAGTGGTGACTGTCTTCATGAAGTGATGAAAGGTCATCTGAGTGGTGACGGTCTTCATGAAGTGATGAAAGGTCATCTGAGTGGTGACTGTCTTCATGAAGTGATGAAAGGTCATCTGAGTGATGACTGTCTTTGTGAAGTGATGAAAGGTCATCTGAGTGGTGACTGTCTTCATGAAGTGATGAAAGGTCATCTGAGTGGTGACTGTCTTCATGAAAGTGATGAAAGGTCATCTGAGTGATGACTGTCTTCATGAAGTGATGAAAGGTCATCTGAGTGGTGACTGTCTTCGTGAAGTGATGAAAGGTCATCTGAGTGATGACTGTCGCAATGAAAGATTGTTGCTTCGTTGACTGATCTCGTCTCGTCTGTATTGTGGGGCATTTGTTTGTTTGTCTTACCAAGAACTTCATTGACAATGGCCGCCTCTTGATGTGATGTGTAGGCATCATAATTATCTGGTATAATCGCAGCTGTAATTGCTTCGGACTCATCTTTAATGGGCAGCATTTCTTTGTTAGCCTTGAACAGTTGTTCGTGAATTGAGTGAACGAAACATAAAACAAAAGTGACATGCAATTATCAGTTTATTTTATCAAGTTTTAGACATGAACAACAAAAATATATAAATGATAGAAAAAACTGAATCCTGAATTATATAATTATAGCTCAGAAAATATTTCTTGTCCTTTGGAGAATTCCTGTCCAAGTTTTACCGCACGACGTTACTACATTTTGATTCCAATACTTAAAAAAAAACACTTGAACAAGGCTCGTCTGGTATGGTGATTAATGAAGAAGCTTTAACGTGTAGACGAGTTGCTAGATGAAAACATACATGATTATCGCTTGCCTCCTTTCTTGCCTCCTTTGTATCCTTTGTTCACCTTCACGGAAGGGAACGGCTTCACTTGGCCGTGTTCGAGGCACCACACGAGGTGCTGCGGCATACTGGCACGGTCGTAACTCAGAAAACGTGGGTTCTCCCCCAACGCAATGCTGAAGGCGAAGGCCAACGCAAACAGACCACAGCTGTAGCTGTCCTGTTGCCGCTGTACAGGCCACACCTTTGCCCCTGGAGGACAGGCATACAGCTCCTGCAGCTGCCTCACCAGCGCGGCGGTGGAGGGGGACACATCATGGTACATGGAGTCGTACACCGCCAGCTGGCCGCTGCGTTCCGCACCAAAGGAGGACAGCAGCAGCCAGTGAGTGCCCAACGCACGGCTGTAGTCTGCCATGCACGCAAGACTCAGCGGCGCCGATCGGTTCACCACCTGCACGAACAGAGTGTTGGCGCCGGGCTGCAGGGGCGGCAGGGTGAAGGCCGCCCCGCAGGCGTACAGCCCACCAATGTGTGGGAACTGTCGCTGCAATACTTCCTGGGCCAAGTCGATCACGTCGTCTGATAACCAACGTTGACCCAGGATGTCACTCTTGTCGCTGCTGCCAAGACGACGAAGTGGCAGCGGCGAGAACGAGAGGCTGGTCAGCCCGGCCTCCTTAAGGAAGGCTTCAAGGGTGTCCTGATCAACTTCGTGAAGATCAGGACCGTCTTGACACACCGTGCCAGTGTCGAGGGAGGAGGAGGCTTCTGCCTCATCGGGAGGGCAAGGGTTTACGATGGCAGCGGTGCCAGTGTCGAGGGAGGAGGGGGCTTCTGCCTCGTCGGGAGGGCAAGGGTTTACGATGGCAGCGGTGCCAGTGTCGTGGGAGGAGGGAGCTTCTGCCTCATCGGGAGGGCAAGGGTTTACGATGGCAGCGGTGCCAGTGTCGTGGGAGGAGGGGGCTTCTGCCTTATCGGGAGGGCAAGGGTTTACGATGGCAGCGGTGCCAGTGTCGAGGGAGGAGGGGGCTTCTGCCTCATCTACAGTAACGGATGTAACCTCTTCAGCAAGGTGCATCTCCTCAGCAATGATGGGTTTTAGCGTCACTTCTTCACACTTCTTGTTTTTCCTCCTATGGCGGCGCCGACGTTTCTTGGTTTTCTTTATCTGGTTAGTTCTTTCATCGGGTGTTTCAGACTTCATTACTATTACTGGTGAATCTCCGGCCTCTGCAGTGACGGGTGACTCCTCTGCAGTGACGGGTGGTGCCTCTGCAGTGACGGGTGACTCCTCTGCAGTGACGGGTGGCTCCTCTGCAGTGACGGGTGGTGCCTCTGCAGTGACGGGTGACTCCTCTGCAGTGACGGGTGACTCCTCTGCAGTGACGGGTGGTGCCTCTGCAGTGACGGGTGACTCCTCTGCAGTGACGGGTGGCTCCTCTGCAGTGACGGGTGGTGCCTCTGCAGTGACGGGTGGTGCCTCTGCAGTGACGGGTGACTCCTCTGCAGTGACGGGTGGTGCCTCTGCAGTGACGGTAGTTACTTCGGCAGCGATGGTTTCCTCCTCTTCAGCGATGGTTTCTTCCAATGCAGCGATGGTTGCCTCCGCTTCAGCGATGGTTTCCTCCTCTTCAGCGATGGTTTCTTCCAATGCAGCGATGGTTGCCTCCGCTTCGGCGATGGTTGCCTCCTCTTCAGCGATGATTGCCTCCTCTTCAGCGATAGTTTCCTCCTCTTCAGCGATGGTTGCCTCCTCTTCAGCGATGGTTGCCTCCTCTTCAGCGATGGTTGCCTCCTCTTCAGCGATAGTTTCCTCCTCTTCAGCGATCGTTGCCTCCTCTTCAGCGATCGTTGCCTCCTCCTCAGCGATCGTTGCCTCCTCTTCAGCGATCGTTGCCTCCTCTTCAGCGATCGTTGCCTCCTCTTCAGCGATCGTTGCCTCCTCTTCAGCGATCGTTGCCTCCTCTTCAGCGATCGTTGCCTCCTCTTCAGCGATCGTTGCCTCCTCTTCAGCGATCGTTGCCTCCGCTTCAGCCATAGTTGCCTCCGCTTCAGCGATTGTTGTCTCCTCTTCAGCGATCGTTGCCTCCTCTTCAGCGATTGTTGCCTCCTCTTCAGCGATCGTTGCCTCCTCTTCAGCGATAGTTTCCTCCTCTTCAGCGATCGTTGCCTCCTCTTCAGCGATCGTTGCCTCCTCTTCAGCGATCGTTGCCTCCTCTTCAGCGATCGTTGCCTCCTCTTCAGCAATGGTTGCCTCCTCTCTAGCGATCGTTGCCTCCGCTTCAGCGATGGTTGCCTCCGCTTCAGCGATGGTTGCCTCCTCTCTAGCGATTGTTGCCTCCGCTTCAGCGATGGTTGCCTCCTCTCTAGCGATCGTTGCCTCCGCTTCAGCGATGGTTGCCTCCGCTTCAGCGATGGTTGCCTCCTCTCTAGCGATCGTTGCCTCCGCTTCAGCGATGGTTGTCTCCTCTCTAGCGATGGTTGCCTCCTCTCTAGCGATTGTTGCCTCCTCTTCAGCGATGGTTGCCTCCTCTTTAGCGATGGTTTCCTCCTCTTCAATGACAAATTTCAGCGTCACTTCTTCACATTTCTTGTTTTTCCTCCTACGGTTGCGCCGACGTTTCTTTGTTTTGTTGTTGGTGGTTCCTGCGTCAAGTGTCTCTTCGGACTCTTCTGTTACCGCCGTAGATGCACATTCCGTGAATGGCAAACCAACTCCTGCAACTTGTTTCTTCCCTTCAATGCCTGCACATTTGTTTTTCCATACCACACCAACGATGACTGGAGATGTAAATCCAGTGTAACGTGATGTAGCGGTGCTGCAAGTGTTTTCTTGCACACAATTATTCCTTCCCTTGTTACCTTTAACCACAGCCTCTGCTCCGTCCGTTTGGCCGTTCTTTGCCGTGGTCAGCTGGGTTTGTGCTGAGCGTGAATCCTCGGCATTGGACTGCGCGCCACAAACAGTAGTGGTGTGCCGTTGTGCCCGCCTTTTCCACCACCGTTTAAACCGTTTGGGGATGCAGCAACGGATCCACCCGAAACAGCCCTTCTTAGGAGTCTCCTCCTCCACGTGAGTGTGTAGCACAACGTGGTGCTGGGACAAGTAGTTGTCCAAGCTCACGGCATCACATTCACTTACACTCATGTTAATGCTGGCGACAATAATTTGTTGTTCAGTATTCATGATTTGTATTTACAGAATAGCGTAGCTGTTAAACCGCGATGGTGTGAGTATTAAGGTAGATTTAACTCCAACCTAATAAGGTTCAATCCATCTTGATTTTCATTGGCCCTCTAACCCTGTAAGGATCAACCAATCTTGATTTTGATTGGCTCTCTAACTCCAACCTTGTCAGATTGATTGTGTTGTCCTTCTAACTCCAACCCAGTAAGGGTCAACCAATCTGGATTTTTACTGTCCCCCTCTCCCCTCTCTTCCTCCTCCTCCTCCTCCTCCTCCTCCTCCTCCTCCTCCTCCTCCTCTTCCTCTTCCACATTGCTGTCCTTTTTGTCTCTATCAAGTAGATAATTATTGTAGTAGTGTAGCCACACGAACAGCCCCGTTGAGTCCAGTAAGACTGTTGCTGTCTGTTCTTCCTTTGTACTCCTTCCTTTGTACTCCTCTTTTTTCTATTCTTTCTTTCAGTAGCACTTTTCTCAATTATTTTTCATCCTCTTCTATCTCATCCTTTTCTCATCCTCTTTCTAATTTATTTTATTCACCTCATCCACTTTCTCTTATTTTTCTTGCAGTAACACCTCTCATTCATTCTTCATTCTTCTCCTTCTCTTCCTCATTCACTCATTCTTCATCCTCATCTTTCTCATCATTTTCTCTTCCTCCTCATCCTCCTGATTCTTTTTTTCATCATCTTCCTTTCTTTCATTCAAATCTCCCTCACTCCTTCACTCCCTTGTATAGTTTTTCTCCATCCCAGCCCATCATGACCCCCCTTCGTTCTCCTTGTCACTCGTCCCCCATCACCCGCCGCCTATCACCCGCCGCCCATCACCCGCCACCCTCTGTGAACACGTTATAAAGTTTTTATTACCATCAGTGAGTCAACTGTTCTGGGGAAGCAATAAACGTGGTATTACATTTCATTTGACTTTTTTTTTTAATTAAGGAAGCGAAGAGATGGGGAGGAGGAGGAGGAGGAGGAGGTGAGGAGGAGGAGGAGGAAGAGAGGAGAGGATACTGCTTTTGTACCCACCCCTCCACCCCTCCACCTTCCACCTTCCACCTCCACCACGGAACACAAGACTGGGATAATAATGTATTCCAGTATTCTATCTTTTCCAGGACAGAGAAAAAATAGGTACAGCGTCTCATGTTCTTAATAAAAGCTACATTTTCGTCCCCAGTCAGTTAGCTGCAACAGTTGGCTTTACGAAACACACACACACACACAAAAAAAAAACACCTGATCTGCTTGTCGGAGAGAACAGCTGTATTTTTTTTTTGTTTGTGTTTGTCTGAGTTTTTAATCACGAGTTTCAGGTAATGGAAAAATAATGAAAGTTTTCAATTCAATTCTATGTTCAAGGCTTATCGCATATTGCATTTAGCGTTTAACATTCACTGACTGTTTATATATTTGTGTGGGCGTGATATAATTTCTGAGTGGGAGGTCTGCAGAGGCACCCACAATACCCGTTCCTCTTCCCCTTCCCTTCCCCTCCCCTTCCCTCTAGCCTACTGCGGGGAATTAATGGAAGTGATGAAAAAACTCACTGGAAACAGATTGGCAGAGTGAGAGGCACCTGTCCACCCCATGTATATATACCTGGTGACCTTGAGCCATACACCTGTGATACGAAACACGTCACCCCTTCAGTGTGTGTGTGTGTGTGTGTGTGTTTGTGTGTGTGTGTGTGTGTGTGTGTGTGTGTGTGTGTTGAAGTATAAGGCACTGCAAGCCAATTACCCCAAGACAATAACACTTAGCACAACACGCAGTAATCAATAAACCTGCAAGAACACACCACCACCACCATCACCACCACCACCAGCAGCACCACCATCACCACCACCACCACCACCACCACCATCAGCACCACCACCATCACCACCACCACCATCACCACCACCACCACCACTTCTTCAACACAACACTACCTGACACATTTATACGAAGGAAGACAACCTGATGGTGATAACTAACTGTCTTCAATCACCACTATCACCTTGAACTTCTCCTCCCCCTAAGTACACTCAAATGATAGGAAGGATCACTGACTACCCTTGCCTTGTTAACCTATACACTCACTCCCTCTTCCTTGCCCTAGTCTCGATCCTTGGTAATCAGACTCACATGTTGTCGTTCATACCACTACGCCACTGAAAATAAAGGTGAGTGATGGATTACTTTTATTAGTGTGTGAAGAGAAGTGATTCATAGTTACACGTGACGATGATATAAAGATAATGATAAGAAAAATAATGATAACGATTACAATACAGAGATAAGTCCATTCATAACTCATTTTTTTCTACCCTAAAAGCATTAAGTTTGTTTTTAGGTTTATGAGTGAGTCTCCCCTTCAATGGTCCTCATCGTGGTGGTAAAGAAAACGTAATACTGGCTCCAGCTTGGTGGTTCATGGTGTGTTTTGTTGTCATTAAGAAAGAGTCAGATGGGGAGTGAGTGTTTCGGTCCATTAAACCCTCCCCCCCCCCTCTCTCTCTCTCTCTCTCTCTCTCTCTCTCTCTCTATATATATATATATATATATATATATATATATATATATATATATATATATATATATATCTGTCTGTCAGCGTGTTATCCTCCGCCACAGACACGCAGGAAGCCATTACACTGATCCTTTCCAATCCAGAACAGACTAACTCGATCCAGGCTTCACGCGGCGTCCCCCAAGGGTGTCACGGCGATAACCTGCCTCAGCCTGCCTCGTCCTGCCTCCCCGCCTGCCTCCATATGAGAGAGAGAGAGAGAGAGAGAGAGAGAGAGAGAGAGAGAGAGAGAGAGAGAGAGAGAGAGAGAGAGAGAGAGAGAGAGAGAGAGAGAGAGAAAGAGTGAGTTGTGATACAGATGGTAAGGGTAATTCAGCTGTCGTAAGAGAGGGTGGGCGGGGTTGTGTGTGTGTGTGTGTGTACATGTTCTCTCGTCTGTCTATGTCACACACACACACACACACACACACACACACACACACACACACCTGCGTCCACTCATTACCTCCATCAAACTAATCACTACCTACTTACCTTCCCATACCTTCCTCCCATCATACTAATACATTATGAAAGGGAAGTGCAGCTGAGCGCCTCCCTTCCTGGTGTGTGTGTGTGTGTGTGTGTGTGTGTGTGTGTCGTGTTTGTGTATGTGTTTGTCTCTTTGTGTGACCGTATCGGTAGAGAATGACTGACAGTTGACATTTAAGACACGATCTCTAACACACACACACACACACACGCCTGTCCTCTGCCTCACCCACGCCCATCCCCACCTGTCCCTCACCCCGCCCACCCTCCCGCGCCCCTCCCCCTTGATGAAGCGGCCTATGGTGGAGTGTAATCTACCCTGACATTTCCGACCTACTGCTTGGTGTCGCCCTAACGAGATGGTCATGACACACACACACACACACACACACACACACACACACACACACAGGTAGATGAACCACCCCGCTGCCTGCCGTAAGAGTAAGCTCAGTATGTTTGCGTGTATTATCATTATCACTATCATATTATTATCATATTATCATTATCATAGTTGTATTTATTGTATTTTGTTGTGTTTGTTTTTTAGTTTTGTTCTAATGTTCATTTGAATGTTTGTTTCCTATAGGTGACAGAATGGCGCGGTAACTTTTAATAACCATAATACACAACTAACCTCACTTCCCACATATATTTTGAGATAATAACACTAAGTAACATAAATTCAAGTTCATAATAACATGAATACAACTTACTTTACACAACAAACAACGTATTTCATGAGTTTGACGTAATGTGTGCAGCACGATATGTTTTCCTCCCGCCATGTGTTCCTTGGAGGTGGTGATGCCAGACGCCAGTTAGTAACGCACGTTGTGTGTGTGGGGGAGAGGGTTGTTAGTGCCGCGTTCCCGTCTTGTGAGTACCTTGTGACCAGTGATTATGTAGAAATGCGTTCAAACAAAAGTGTGTGTCGTTGTGTGAGACCGTAACTCAAACCTAGAGGACAGTTGCGTGCGTGCGTGCGTCGTTGAGTGCGTGTGTCAGTGTGAGGGTTGAGTGTGACAACTTATTAACACACTCTATTGTTACCACGAACGTTGCTGCTTCATTAACACCTGTGGATATACACCTGTCGAGCGTGGAGGCGGCGGGCACACGGCGGCCTGGACACCCCTATACAAAGGTAAGGAAAGGGTGTGTGTGTGTGTGTGTGTGTGTGTGTGTGTGTGTGCAAGATTATACGGTTAAGTTGTCTACCCTCACGCGCGCACACACAGACACACACACGCGGCTGTCATGTGTGTGTGTGAGTGTGTGTGTGTGATGTTATGTTATCTGCTGTTATCTATCGTTACTATGTGTGTTATCGGTTCTTGAGACGGTCTGTGTGTTTGGGTGTGTGTGAGGGGGGGTGGGGGGGAGGATGTGTGTGTGTGTGTGTGTGTGTGTTAGCGATGCAAATTATGATTATATCCGGTTTGTGATACTAGACTGGGGGGCGCCTGCACTCACACACACACACACACACACACACACACACACACACACACACACACACACACACACACACACACACATTCATTCTCCCACGCACTCAATCACACATTCACTTTCCTAAGAGGTATGACAAAACCACCTTTTTTTTTCCTTCTTTCTTCCCCTGCAACAACAATACCATATCTGTGTTTATCAATTACACACACACACACACACACACACACACACACACACACACACACACACACACACACACACACACACCAATCATCATTATGCTGTGTCATTTGCTGTTCCTAATTCAAAACAGGGTCGTGGCACAAACACAAACAGAAGGGGTGTTTGTGTATGTGTTTGTTACGGTTAAAACAGCCTAGCTCACCTGAGTCACACCTGGGGAAAGTGAGCCTCAGGTAGGAACAATAAGAAGGGAAGGATGGAAGGATATTACCGAAGCTTGGGTGACCTTGAGCCTCTTAGCCTTAATTACAGGTGTTCACTTAGAAAGGTGAGCCCCAGGTAGGCACTAGGCACAAGATGGTGGGTGTGATTAAGTAATTGGCTTATTGGGTCGTTCAAACCCCACACGACTGTTACTGATGCACTGTGTTAGGGAGAAGGAAAGCATCGTTAACCTTTTCTGAAGTTAATTACAGGTATTTGGTAATTAACCTGTATTCTTTTTCACCGTATTGACACCTGTATGGTATGAGTGTTGTTGTCCCTTAGCCAGTACCCTTTTAATGTTAGGAAAAAGTGGTAGGTTGTTTGGTGTGGTGTTTAGCGTCCTCAAGGCAGCTGGTGTTAAGTTATGGTGTAATGTGTGACACCTTCATAATTGAAAGTAGTAATTCAGGTGTGTTGCAGGTGTGTTGCTTCTCCGTCGAGGTGTTGTCATGATATTCACACCATCAAGAAGGTTTTTGCTCGTAGCTGTGTCAAGGGCGTGTCTGTCTGTCTGCCTCTATCGATGCCTTGGTGTTGTGTTTAGTTGTAGTAGTAGTGGTGATTTCGACTCTGTATCCCCAGCTGTGTTCGACTGGGAGTTTTCTGTAGCCTGCCCGTGTCTGTAGTAGTAGTGGTGGTGGTGGTAGTTGTAGTTTGGACTCGGTTTTTCCAGCTGTGTTTGACGGGAAAGAAAATGTGCGTTGTAATTCTTTTCACAGTT
>JAPQNM010001227.1:180000-182500 GCA_029783475.1 Metacarcinus magister | reverse complement strand
TCGCACTTCACCTTACCTTACTTAATGGTATCTCACCTAACCTTACTTAACCTTGCTAAACCTAACCTAACCTTATCCCACCTAACCTTACCATACCTAACCTTACCTAATCTCACCTCACCTTTCCTTACTTAATGGTACCGCACCTAACCTTACTTAACCTTGCTAAACCTAACCTTACCTAACCTTATCCCACCAAACTTAACCTTACGTAATCTCACCATACCTAACCTTACCTAATCTCACCTCGCCTTAACTTACCTAACCTAACCTCACCTTAACTTACCTAACCTTAACTTCACTTAACCTACCTCACCTCACCAAACCTCACCTAACCTTACTTAACCTTAATTAGCCTCACTTAACTTAGCCTTACCTTACCTTACCTTACATCACCTAACTTTACTTAACCTCACTCAACCTAACCCCACGAGTCTCTAGATAAGTTTGAAGCTCTGTTTATAGAAGCGTGGCAAATATATAGTAAATTCATGTATTATAATCAACATCATTATTCATTCATTCATTCGTTCATTAATTCATATTTATTAAGCTACTCTTCACTGTTATGTAAATGTTTCCTTTGAAGTGACGTGTATGGGAGGCAGATGGTGATGTATCAAGTAGTGTGTGTGTGTGTGTGTGTGTCGGTTATCGTAATGGAGGCGCGGTCAGGCTGCGGTTGGGTGGCGGGGTAGCAGTGATGAGGGGGGGTGGGGGGGGAAGGGGAGGAAGCAAGGGTGATCAACTTAATGACGTAAATGATCAAGGGAAACTAATGAAGGGAGACGACACGAGGGGAATGAAGGAGTGCAAGTCAGTGTCCTATGTGTTTGTGAGAGAGAGAGAGAGAGAGAGAGAGAGAGAGAGAGAGAGAGAGAGAGAGAGAGAGAGAGAGAGGAGAGAGAGAGAGAGAGAGAGAGAGAGAGGAGAGAGAGAGAGAGAGAGAGAGAGAGAGAGAGAGAGAGAGAGAGAGAGATAGACACACGTTCATTAGTTACACCTGACTGCTCCACCTTCAAGTGTCACTGTTTTATATATGACTTGAACTTTGTGAAGGGCGAGGTGGTGGTGGTGAACTTATCCTCGAAGCTCACCCTTGGGCGGGAAACTCTGGAAGCTGATTTTCGTGCTAAGTTTACAAGCTTTTCATTGATGTTCAGTTGGCAGGGAGGAAGGAGGGTGACGGAGGAAGGCAAGGGTCGTGGTGAGGACTGACGTGCAGCATTGTGTATTGTCATGATGGAAGGAAAGAAAATTAGAGAAATATACACACAATTTTAGCTACATATGTTATCTGTCTGGTTAGGTTAGATTAGGTTGTGGTATTTCATATTGTGTTACTGTGCATGGTGTGTGTGTGTGTGTGTGTAGAGACAAGTTTAGTTCCCCTGCTGGTGTTTTTGTTGCGTCCACGTGTGTGTGTACCCCGTAATTAAGCTTGTCAGGCGTGTGCTGCCCATTGCTAGCCGCGGCGTGTGTTGCGACGCTACGTACACCGAGGCAAGACGGAAAAACTAAACCATTGCTGTTGATTTACGTTCCTGTTTAACAAGCGGGGCATCACGTCAGCTTGAAGGACAACACTGCAGCATCACCACGTATATAGCAGAGGGGGGAGAGGGGCGTCGGTGGCTGTGGCGGGAGTAAGTGAAAAACCCGTCGCAGTGTTATGGTCTGGGTCGCCTTGGTAAGCTGCAGAGGACACTTTGATGCCGTATTGGGTGGAGGCCCCGCGCGTGAAGTTCAACAGGTCAGCCTTGTTTGGGCGAGTCAGGAAGTTTAATTGAAGGATGCACTGGTGGTGGGACGTACTAGGGTTAGGGCAGTGGCTGAGGCGTGATGGAGGGCGGGAGAGTCGAGAGGGCACCAGGGAGTAGCCTTGGAAAGTCTCACACCGCGGACTCATGAGACGCATTACAGTTTTCGTCTTTCTGGTTTGCTGTAGGGCGTGAGTGTCGTGTTTGTGTGAAGGACTTGAGGCTGTGTGTGTGTGTGTGTGTGTGTGTGTATGTGTGGGTGGGTGGGTGTGCGTGTGTGTGTGGCTGTTGTTTCACCTTTAATTCACCCACGGCCTTTTTCCTCCTCCCGTGTCGCTCTTGTACTGTGATTCCCGCCGCCCACACGTCTCTCTCTCTCTCTCTCTCTCTCTCTCTCTCTCTCTCTCTCTCTCTCTCTCTCTCTCTCTCTCTCTCTCTCTCCTATTCTCATCTATTCTCAATGAGTCATGAATTATGAGTTATCCACGCCCCTTCCTTCCCTTCCTCTCCACGCGTCACACTGCCTAAGTCATCTCCTTAACACTCTCCCTCTAAGGACTTCACCCACTTCTCACCGCCTGTCTGCGCATGTGGCTCTACAAACATCCACCTCCGTCCCTCTCTCACCCTTCCCTGCCTTCTCTTTACTCGTCTCCCTCTCCCTCGGATCATTTCTAACCACCCTATCTTTTCACTTTCCTCCCGCAGTCTCTCCTCTCTCTCCCTGTATTGTCTCTTCC
>JAPQNM010001227.1:152500-175000 GCA_029783475.1 Metacarcinus magister | reverse complement strand
CCGTTTCCTGCTAGAGGGATAAAAAGTTAAGGGTATTTTTCACCTTCCCGCGTCTTTCGTCCCGGCAGGAAGATGGAGGAAGGGGAAGCAGTGCATAGGATCGGTGTAGAAAATTACCGCCAATACGTCACCATTACTTTTCCATCTCACTCACTTAAAGGAGAGAGAGACGCTTCCCCCGGGCTCACACCTGCGTCAAGCCTTACCTTACCCTTCTATATGCCGCTCTCTCTCTTTCTCTTTCCCTTTCTCTTTTTCGCTTTCTCTCTCTTTTGCTTTCGTTTTCTCGTGATTTTGTTTGTCATGGGTGGAATTTGGGCCTACGTGACAGAGGTGAGCTCCCATGGGTAAAGTACGTTGGGGGCTTGGAATGTTTAACTGTGCCTACGCACACGTGGGGACGCTAATTTAAGCCGAATATTTATTCGGTGAGTCACAAAAAGTAGCCGTGCCTGACCCAATCAGATTTGAGCATTTTAGACAATGAGTGAGTTGAAACCAAAATGCTTTATCTCCATGGGGGGGTATTATCAGGCTGGGAGACATTTTCTGCATGCACGCAGGTCTACTTAATTGTAGAGATAGTTGCATGATGTGTAACATTTACGCGCATGTTAATTTGGGGTTGTGTTATGCGAATTAACACAACCAGAGTGTCGCTTTCTGGCAGTCAGTGGCATGTCGGTGACCTGGGTAAGGTAGCGGCGAGCCGCTGACCCCGGGTGAACCGCGGTCAGTCTGGGTGGAGCGGCTACTGCGTCAGGTCAGGTTGGGGTGGAATTCTTTTTCCACGCTGTTACTCGCGTCGCCATTGCAATCTTGCTTAGTCCAAAGGGTGGACTGCAGTTGCATGGTGGCGTGAGGAATTGCGTGGAGTTTCTTTGGGAAGAAACTGGTGGGGATTAGGTGGTGAGTGAGGTGGAGTGAAGGTAAGTGGAGCCACGTGGAGCCACGTGGAGCTAGCTAGTGGAGTTGCCTTTGTGTGGAGAGGCTGAGCTAGTGAGTGGAGTAGCTAAGTGGAAATGGGGAACCATATTGCCACGTGCTCTGAGTCCTTGCTGTGTGAGGCGGTGGAGCCTTGCTGTGTCATGTGGAGTCACGTACAGCTACTCAGAGTTTAGCTAGCTGTGTGGAGTTGCCTTGTGTGGAGAGGCTGAGCTAGTGAGTGGAGTAGCTAAGTGGAAATGGGGAACCATATTGCCACGTGCTCTGAGTCCTTGCTGTGTGAGGCGGTGGAGCCTTGCTGTGTGATGTGGAGTCACGTACAGCTACTCAGAGTTTAGCTAGCTGTGTGGAGTTGCCTCGTGTGGAGAGGCTGAGCTAGTGAGTGGAGTAGCTAAGTGGAAATGGTAGGAACCATCTAGCCACGTAACTCTGAGTCATGCTGTGTGAAGTGGAATCACGTACAGCTACCAGAGTTTAGCTAAGTGGATTAGGTGGAGTTGTCTCTAAGGGGAGTCTGGTTTTGTCCTGCCTCATGAGAGAGAGGAATCGTCTGGGTGAGACTGAGCCTTTATGTGGAGCTAGCTAGTGGAGTCGTCTCTGAGTGGAGTGACTCTGAGTCTAGCTGTGTGGAGAGAGATGGAGTTTCTTGGAGTTTCTTTGCAGAAGAAACCGGGTGTGGAGCTGAGGTGGAAGAGTGAGGAGAGTGGAGTGTCTTGTGGAGCGGTGGAGCTACCCACGCCTGCGAGCCGCCCACGCACTCGTGTGTACTCCCGCGCGCGCCCACGCCCTCGTGTGTACTCCCGCGCGCACTCGCGCCCTCGTGTGTACTCCCGCGCGCACTCGCGCCCTCGTGTGTACGCGTGCACGCGTACACACTACCTCCTCGAGAGAGGAAGGTCTTAAGTGGAGTAAGGAAACTCGTAAGGCTTACAATTAAGTTTTATAGCCAGGTAGCGAGTGAATGGGGTGTGAGTCTTAATCATGACTTCTTTTTCAGGGTGAACTTATTTAAATAAACTAAAGAAGTATGTCTACTTGTTTACTTAGCCAAACACTCTGGGTACATTAAGATTTAAAACTTAGGCCCTACAGAGCCTCCGAAGGTGAGTGAATAGAGGTTGGTGTCGGAAGGCTGGTACATATCCTACAGTTTTGTCATCACGAGTTCTACATAATAATAATATTGTTACTTACTTACAATAAATATTGTAAAGACAAAAAGTAGATAATAACCCCCCTATGACATTGTTTAGATATGTTTTGTTTTTGATTATTTTTTTTTACGTGTTCTGCTTATTTTTTTTTTTCTTTTTCTGTATGTATTCAGTTTATTTATTTTTTCTTTGTTTTGTTTTGTTTATATATATGTGTGTGTGTGTGTGTGTGTGTGTGTGTGTGTGTGTGTGTGTGTGTGTGTGTGTGTGTGTGTGTGTGTTTATGTGTGTGTTTATGTGTGTGTGTGTGTGTGTGTTTGTTTTTTTGTTTCGTTCGTTTTTCCTTTGTTTTCTTTCTCTTATTTCTATTTTTTATGCGTTTCTTTATTTCACTTTTACTTTTTACTCTCTTTTTCGTTTTCTCTTCTATTTTCTTTTTTATTCCGTTCTTTCTCTCTTTATTTTGTTATGCGTGTTGCTTTTACCTTTTATCTTTATTTCTTCTCATTATATATATACATTCTCTCTCTCTCTCTCTCTCTCTCTCTCTCTCTCTCTCTCTCTCTCTCTCTCTCTCTCTCTCTCTCTCTCTCTCTCTCTCTCTCTCTCTCTCTCTCACGTTTAAATCACTGGGGGAGTAATGTTATCGAGAAGCAATTGGATGAATGATGTTAATTTTAGGGAGGATGATTTCGGGGACGCGTTTCACCTTTCTCACTTTAGCCTGACTCTGATTCTAATACTAATGCGTGGGAAGGATCCACGGTGCCAGGAAATGCTGAGAGTTCAAGGACAAGACCAGTGTTCCAATAGATGCCGCGGGGAGAGGTTGTGTCGATTTGCAAGGGTGAAAAGTGCTGCTGGAGTTTTGTGTTTGTGTTCGTGTGTCTGTGTGTGTGGGTGTGTTGGGTGGGTGTTGTTTGTGTGTGTATGTGTGTGTATGTAATGGAAATTAATAAATAAGTGTTAAGATATATAAAAAAAAATGGACAATATCCGAAATATAAATTTAAAAACGATAGATAGAAAAAAACTAATGATAAAAATGACCGAAAATATTACCGGTAACTACAAAATTCAATAGGTAAAACCACGCCAACTTTCCCAATATGTAGTAGGAGGGAGGAAGGAGAATAGGAATGTGGCTTCAAGGATCAGTGAGGCATCCTTAAGGACTCGCTAGGACGCTCTATAAGGAGGTTGAGGAGTGCAAGTATTGGAGTATTGCATCGGGCACAGAAAACACACTTGCATTGGGTATTAGCGATCAACACACATGGTGCAATCTCCTCTAAGCACTCCCAGGCTTCTCTTCTTCTCTTCTTCTTTCCCTTCTCCTTCTCCTCTTTCTTCTTCTATTTCACCTTTTCACTATGTACCATCTTCACTCTATCTCCTTTTCCCTTCTTTTTTCTTTTTTTCTTCCTTTTTCAACTCCTCCTTCTCCTGTATTCTCCTTATAATTATTCTTTCGCCTTTAAGAAATACACATTTTAAGGGAAGACTCTAGTGGTACTGGTGGTGGTGGTGGTGGTGGTGGTAGTGGTGATGGTGGTGGTAGCGCTAGATAACTACACTCGCTTTTCCCGGGATAGGTAAAGACAGCCACACTGATGCTTGGCAAAGATTTACTCCACCTGGCGAGTATTTATTGGCCATCCATCAGGCTAGGGAAAGGGAGGACGCCAAGATCTCATGCTAGATAACGCCACCTTTTCCTCTACCTCTCCTTTCTCTTCTTTCCACTTTATTTCACTTCTATCCACGTCCTTCTCTTCCTCTAGGGTGACTATATCCTCTTCCTCCTCTTCCTCCTGCCTCCTCCTGCCTCCTCCTCCTCCATGGTGGGTGCAGTTCGATGTATGTATAAACGCGAGGCAATCTAGAGCAGGTGATAGCCAGGACGAGGCGGGATAACGAGACGAGAGGAAGAGGCGACAGGAAGGGCTGCCTTATAGTATTTGTCGATTACGCTCCTGAATCCTGGGCGAGGCTGGACATGGCGTTATCTAGCATGAGATCTTGGCGTCCTCCCTTTCCCTAGCCTGATGGATGGTCAATAAATACTCGCCAGGTGGAGTAAATCTTTGCCAAGCATCAGTGTGGCTGTCTTTACCTATCCCGGGAAAAGCGAGTGTAGTTATCTAGCGCTACCACCACCATCACCACTACCACCACCACCACCACCACCACCACCAGTACCACTAGAGTCTTCCCTTAAAAGGTGTATTTCTTAAAGGCGTCAGTCTTGTCTTGTGTGGTTCCCGGTTTCAGTTTTTTGTTGATCTGCGTAATAGTTTAATGGCCTGTGTTGCGCCCCTTTTTTTGGGGGAGAGGAGTTGTTTTTTTTGTTTTTTTGTCTCTCTCTTTCTCTCCCTTTTCATGAGTGTGTCTATACTTGCCAACGAGCGCCGCCTCATCATTATCTTGCTTCCTTATCCTCATATATCGTCCTTCATTCTCATAGCCAGTAATTTTGTTCTTCCTCACAACCGATATTTACTCTTTATTTTATTTTTCCTGCGTGAAACAGCTCATAATTTTGTGGCATAGAAGAAAAAAAACGAGGAAAATACTCTATGCTTTAGAAAGTATACTAATTTTACCTTTATTTTAAGAAGTATACCATGCACTTAAATAGATTTACAATGCATCACTAATAAATAAACATAAGAGTATATTAAAAAAAAGTATCGCTAAACACATTGAAGTCAGATTGAAGAAGAAAAATCTCAGTTTCGTCTCATTGTTGCATCATCATCATCATCATCATCAGCCTTCTTATACAAAGGAACACAAACAGCAACATACCCTAGAGTCCCTGCGAAGGCTGTTTGATATAACTACTCTACACTAACTACTTCAATTAGAGAAAGGATAGTACAGTGGAAGGTTCAGTGCTCCTAAACCTTCATTAGAATAGTTATCCTTCACCTAGACGGATCAAAACTCAAACTCTAATGGTTCTGGGGCGTTTAGGGACGTTTCTTGATCTCTTAAATGCTTTACGTCCTCCAAGATTAGTCCAGCAGCCCCGCGTGGCTTGGTTACTTCGGTTTAGTTCGTGACTTGAAGCCTCGCTGGTCCATTAACCTTTCCAACGGGGACGCAGCTTGAGGCTATAATTTATAAGCTTCTTTTCTCTTGTCTTGGAGTGTGAAAGGTGAATGGAAGGTTTTAAAATAGTTACCGCTTTCTTTATATATTTATTTATACATGTCTTTCAGTAGGAATGGGTGAGAGTTTTAAGATGCTTTTTCATCTTTTAAACTCTTCTATGATCCTTTAGCTATTTTTCTCTCTTGCTTAAGCGTCTCAATCATCATTAACGTTAACGATCCTTTAGAATTCATACACTTCCGTAAATAATAAACAAGAACTAACTAACTAACGACGGCTGTGTTAAGCGTGTCAGGCGCCTCGGATGCACTCTCGTTAATCTTGCAAGAACGCACGTCGTACCTTTCAAGGCCGTTTAGCAGGCTGGAGGCGGCAGAGGCGCTCAGAAGGGACGAGGACCTTAAACCAAGCTGAAATCAGGACGGACGGAACTCTGCCTGCAAAGTTCGCTTTCATTAGGTCACGGAGGAAAAGAAAGGAAAGAACAGATACTGAGAAGGATGTAAGATTAGGAGAGGGAGAGAAAAAAAGGGGGGGATATGAGAGAGAGAGAGAGAGAGAGAGAGAGAGAGAGAGAGAGAGAGAGAGAGAGAGAGAGAGAGAGAGAGAGAGAGAGAGAGAGAGAGAGAGAGAGAGAGAGAGATAGAGAGATATGGTGATGGTTATCTCGTCTTGTAAGTAGTTTTATTTTAATTTCTTTCGCTTTTTATTCTTCAAGCATAGAGTTAATTTCTGTTGGGGGTATGCAATGTTGCGACTCTCTAGTGAATATACACTACTACTAAATATCTACTTGATAGTTACCAAAGGAAAGCAAAGTGGAAGTCATAGGCAAGTGTTAATGTTGGTGTTGGTGTTGATGTTAATGTTAATGTTAATGTTAATGTTAATGTTAATGTTAGTGTTAGTGTTAATGTTAATGTTAATGTTAGTGTTAATGTTAATGTTAGTGTTAGTGTTAGTGTTAATGTTAATGTTAATGTTAATGTTAATGTTAATGTTAATGTTAGTGTTAATGTTAATGTTAGTGTTGATGTTAATGTTAATGTTAGTGTTAATGTTAATGTTAGTGTTAATGTTAATGTTAATGTTAATGTTAATGTTAGTGTTAGTGTTAATGTTAATGTTAATGTTAATGTTAATGTTAGTGTTAGTGTTAATGTTAATGTTAGTGTTAATGTTAATGTTAATGTTAATGTTAATGTTAATGTTAGTGTTAATGTTAATGTTAATGTTAATGTTAATGTTAGTGTTAATGTTAATGTTAATGTTAATGTTAGTGTTAGTGTTAATGTTAATGTTAATGTTAATGTTAGTGTTAGTGTTAATGTTAATGTTAGTGTTAGTGTTAATGTTAATGTTAGTGTTAGTGTTAGTGTTACTGTTAGTGTTAGTGTTAGTGTTAATGTTAATGTTAATGTTAGTGTTAGTGTTAGTGTTAATGTTAATGTTAGTGTTAGTGTTAATGTTAATGTTAATGTTAATGTTAGTGTTAATGTTAATGTTAATGTTAGTGTTAATGTTAGTGTTAATGTTAATGTTAATGTTAGTGTTAGTGTTAGTGTTAGTGTTAATGTTAGTGTTAGTGTTAGTGTTAATGTTAATGTTAATGTTAGTGTTAATGTTAATGTTAGTGTTAATGTTAGTGTTAGTGTTAGTGTTAGTGTTAGTGTTAATGTTAATATTAGTGTTAGTGTTAATGTTAATGTTAGTGTTAGTGTTAATGTTAATGTTAATGTTAATGTTAGTGTTAGTGTTAATGTTAATGTTAATGTTAGTGTTAGTGTTAATGTTAATGTTAATGTTAGTGTTAGTGTTAGTGTTAGTGTTAGTGTTAATGTTAATGTTAATGTTAGTGTTAGTGTTAGTGTTAGTGCTAGTGTTAGTGTTGGTGTTGGTGTTAGTGTTAGTGTTAGTGTTAGTGTTAGTGTTAATGTTAGTGTTAGTGTTAATGTTAATGTTAATGTTAATGTTAGTGTTAGTGTTAGTGTTAGTGTTAATGTTAATGTTAGTGTTAGTGTTAATGTTAATGTTAGTGTTAGTGTTAGTGTTAGTGTTAATGTTAGTGTTAGTGTTAGTGTTAGTGTTAGTGTTAGTGTTAATGTTAATGTTAATGTTAGTGTTAATGTTAATGTTAATGTTAGTGTTAGTGTTAGTGTTAATGTTAATGTTAATGTTAATGCTAATGCTAATGCTAATGCTAGTGTTAATGTTAATGTTAATGTTAGTGTTAGTGTTAGTGTTAGTGTTAGTCTTAGTCTTAGTGTTAGTGTTAGTGTTAATGTTAATGTTAATGTTAGTGTTAGTGTTAATGTTAATGTTAATGTTAATGTTAGTGTTAGTGTTAGTGTTAATGTTAATGTTAGTGTTAGTGTTAGTGTTAGTGTTAATGTTAGTGTTAGTGTTAGTGTTAATGTTAGTGTTAGTGTTAATGTTAATGTTAATGTTAGTGTTAATGTTAATGTTAATGTTAGTGTTAGTGTTAGTGTTAGTGTTAGTGTTAATGTTAATGTTAATGTTAATGTTAATGTTAGTGTTAGTGTTAGTGTTAATGTTAATGTTAGTGTTAGTGTTAGTGTTAGTGTTAATGTTAGTGTTAGTGTTAGTGTTAGTGTTAATGTTAATGTTAATGTTAATGTTAGTGTTAATTTAATGTTAATGTTAATGTTAATGTTAATGTTAATGTTAGTGTTAATGTTAGTGTTAGTGTTAATGTTAATGTTAATGTTAATGTTAGTGTTAATGTTAATGTTAATGTTAATGTTAGTGTTAATGTTAGTGTTAGTGTTAATGTTAATGTTAATGTTAATGTTAATGTTAATGTTAGTGTTAATGTTAGTGTTAGTGTTAATGTTAATGTTAATGTTAGTGTTAGTGTTGGTGTTAGTGTTAGTGTTAATGTTAATGTTAATGTTAATGTTAGTGTTAATTTAATGTTAATGTTAATGTTAATGTTAATGTTAATATTGGTGTTAATATTAATATTAACGTTAATGTTGGTGATAATATTAATATTAACGTTAATGTTGGTGATAATATTAATGTTGATGTAAATGTTGATGTTAATGTAATTTTTTTATGTTGATGTTAAGGTTATTTTTTGTACTGTGTTGTGTTGTGTGTGTTGTGTTTTGTTGTGGACCCTTGTTCCCCTAAGGATCCACGATGTTGTGTTGTGTTGTGTTGTGTGTGTTGTGTTTTGTTGTGTTGTGTGTGTTGTGTTTTGTTGTGTTGTGTTGTGTTGTGTGTGTTGTGTTTTGTTGTGTTGTGTTGTGTTGTGTGTGTTGTGTTTTGTTGTGTTGTGTTGTGTTGTGTGTGTTGTGTTTTGTTGTGGACCCCTGTTCCCCTAAGGATCCACGATGTTGTGTTGTGTTGTGTTGTGTTGTGTTGTGTTGTGTTGTGTTGTGGACCCCTACTCTCCTAAGGATCCACGATGTTGTGTTTTGTTGTGTTGTGTGTGTTGTGTGTGTTGTGTTTTATTGTGGACCCCTGCTAGCCTAAGGATCCACGGTGTTGTGTTGTGTTGTGTTGTGGTGTGTGTTGTGTTGTGTTGTGTTGTGTTGTGTTGTGGACCCCTACTCCCCTAAGGGTCCACGGTGTTGTGTTGTGTTGTGTTGTGGTGTGTGTGTTGTGTTGTGTTGTGTATGTTGTGTTGTGGACCCCTACTCCCCTAAGGGTCCACGGTGTTGTGTTGTGTGTGTTGTGTTGTGTTGTGTGTGTTGTGTTGTGTGTGTTGTGTTGTGTTGTGTTGTGTGTGTTGTGTTGTGTTGTGTTGTGTTGTGTTGTGTATGTTGTGTTGTGGACCCCTACTCCCCTAAGGGTCCACGGTGTTGTGTTATGTTGTGTTGTGTGTGTTGTGTTGTGTGTGTTGTGTTGTGTTGTGTATGTTGTGTTGTGGACCCCTACTCCCCTAAGGGTCCACGGTGTTGTGTTGTGTGTGTTGTGTTGTGTTGTGTGTGTTGTGTTGTGTGTGTTGTGTTGTGTTGTGTATGTTGTGTTGTGGACCCCTACTCCCCTAAGGGTCCACGGTGTTGTGTTGTGTTGTGTGTGTTGTGTTGTGTTGTGTTGTGGACCCCTGCTCCCCTAAGGATCCACGGTGTTGTGTTGTGTTGTGTTGTGGACCCCTGCTCCCATAAGGGTCCACGGTGTTGTGTTGTGTTGTGTTGTGGACCCCTGCTCCCCTAAGGGTCCACGGTGTTGTGTTGTGTTGTGTTGTGTTGTGTTGTGTTGTGGACCCCTGCTCCCCTAAGGGTCCACGGTGTTGTGTTGTGTTGTGTTGTGTTGTGTTGTGTTGTGGACCCCTGCTCCCCTAAGGGTCCACGGTGTTGTGTTGTGTTGTGTTGTGTTGTGTTGTGTTGTGGACCCCTGCTCCCCTAAGGGTCCACGGTGTTGTGTTGTGTTGTGTTGTGTTGTGTTGTGTTGTGGACCCCTGCTCCCCTAAGGGTCCACGGTGTTGTGTTGTGTTGTGTTGTGTTGTGTTGTGTTGTGGACCCCTGCTCCCCTAAGGGTCCACGGTGTTGTGTTGTGTTGTGTGTGTTGTGTTGTGGACCCCTACTCCCCTAAGGGTCCACGGTGTTGTATTGTGTTGTGTTGTGTTGTGTTGTGTATGTTGTGTTGTGGACCCCTGCTCCCCTAAGGATCCACGGTGTTGTATTGTGTTGTGTTGTGTTGTGTTGTGGACCCCTGCTCCCCTAAGGGTCCACGGTGTTGTATTGTGTTGTGTTGTATTGTATTGTGTTGTGTTGTGTTGTGTTGTATTGTGTTGTGTTGTATTGTGTTGTGTTGTGTTGTGTTGTGTTGTGTTGTATTGTGTTGTGTTGTGGACCCCTGCTCCCCTAAGGGTCCACGGTGTTGTGTTGTTTTGTTGTGTGTGTTGTGTTGTGGACCCCTACTCCCCTAAGGGTCCATGGTGTTGTGTTGTGTTGTGTTGTGTTGTGTTGTTGTGTTGTCGACCCCTACTCCCCTAAGGGTCCATGGTGTTGTGTTGTGTTGTGTTGTTGTGTTGTGGACCCCTACTCCCCTAAGGGTCCACGGTGTTGTGTTGTGTTGTGTTGTGTTGTGTTGTATTGTGTTGTGTTGTGTTGTGTATGTTGTGTTGTGGACCCCTGCTTCCCTAAGGATCCACGGTGTTGTGTTGTTGTGTTGTGGACCCCTGCCCCCCTAAGGGTCCACGGTGTTGTGTTGTGTGTGTTGTGTTGTGCTGTGTTTTGTTGTTTTGTGTTGTGTTGTGTTTTGTTGTGTTGTGTTGTGTATGTTGTGTTGTGGACCCCTGCTCCCCTAAGGATCCACTGTGTTGTGTGTGTTGTGTTGTATTGTGTTTTGTTGTGTTGTGTTGTGTTGTGTTGTGGACCCTTACTCCCCTAAGGATCCACGGTGTTGTGTTGTGTGTGTTCCTGTTTATAATTTTCTTGATTTGTTGTGCAGGATTAGAAAGGGTTTTTGCCAGTTTAAGGACAACAATCATTCTTTCTTTAAAGTGTATCACGTAATACCACTTTAAGGCCACCATTCGTTTCTTCCTTAAAAGGCATCTCCCACTACTACTTTAAGGACAACAATCATTCTTTCCTTAAAGGGTATCACGTAATACCACTTTAAGGCCACCATTCGTTCCTTCCTTAAAAGGCATCCCCCCTAACGCCTCCTGCACGCCATCTTTCTTTTCAGCCCGCCAGTGAGCCCTTAGAAGGCTGTCAGTGGTCCACCAACCCGTCCTCCGCCGCCTCTCCCTCGGCGAGCACGTGTTGGTGGACCTCACGGGCACCAGGTCTCAGGGCCTGTTACCCGACTTCCTACTTCGGGAACCTAACTAGAAGAAAAGAAAGAACAACTGAAAATTATAAACAATTATTAATATGAGGATGTATATGGTTTTGCATTTATCTTGAAATAGGATGATGAATGGGAAAACCTTCACTATTTTGGCTGTCAGGCGTAATTACCCATAGAGGAAGGATATATGACATCCTCTTAACTAGATGGAGGCTCACTATATGTTTATTTATCAATTTTGTTATTGATATTTTACCCCAGTTAAGTAAGGCAGTCAGTCTTGTGTCAGTCTTGTGCCAGTCTTGTACCAGTCTCTAACCAGTCTCTAACCAGTCTTGTACCAGTCTTGTGCCAGTCTTGTACCAGTCTCTAACCAGTCTCTAACCAGTCTTGTACCAGTCTTGTGCCAGTCTTGTACCAGTCTTGTACCAGTCTCTAACCAGTCTTGTACCAGTCTTGTGCCAGTCTTGTACCAGTCTCTAACCAGTCTCTAACCAGTCTTGTACCAGTCTCTAACCAGTCTCTAACCAGTCTTGTACCAGTCTTGTACCAGTCTCTAACCAGTCTCTAACCAGTCTTTTACCAGTCTTGTGTCAGTCTTGTACCAGTCTCTAACCAGTCTTGTGCCGCTGAAACAGACTAACTAACCCACAGGTGTGAATCCTTTTTCCTCGTAAGTGACCATATCGAAGGTTTTATTGAACGTGAATATATAAGTACATTACATAATTAGTTCTCCCATTTTTCAGAACTCTACGGTAAATCCGGTAAAGTTAGTTCATTCATTAAGATCACTTATTCGTCAACAGGTCCTGGTTATGTGATGTTATGTAAGAGTCTTTGTAAAATGTGACAAACTGGTCCTCATCATCTACTTGTTACTGAGATCTTCGTTTTAACGCCCATTTTGAACATCCAGGTTACGTATGCAAGCTTTCAGTCTTCAGGAGGAGGAGAAGGAGGAGGAAGAGGAGGAGGAGGAGGAGGGAAGGAAGAGGAGGAGAAAGTGGTTGTCGTTGGTGATTTGAGAGATGTCAACCCTAAATGTAGGCTCGTGTTTATCCTGTCTCCAAACTGTGACGCGAGGGAAGGAAGGAAGGAAGGAAGGAAAGAAGGAAGGAAGGAAGGAAGGAAGGAAGGAAGGAAGGAAGGAAGTCACCGCCGCAATGTTGCATCTTTATCTATCTTTTACCGCTATTTTCATGCTGACTGCTCTTCTGAACTTGCTAACTGCATGCCTCCCCCTGTATACAGTCAATTAGATAGAGCAGAAAACGCTTGTTCTTTTGAGTTATAGTATATTGATAATGGTTTGTCAACAACCGAGAAAATGTCAACTGTATCATCCTTTTTGCAATAAAATGATTTTCTTCCTCATTTTCTCGAATGCTAATAGAGATATTGGAAATATCATTGTAGTGTCTGATAGACATTTTAAAACTCTACAACTTTGTCTTAATACATATTTGCCTATGCCGTAGAATGGCGTCAAATGCTTTCATCGTCACGGCATTTTTGTTCTCGAAATCACGTTTTATTAAATAACTCGAAATATATGAGGTTTACGTAATAGATGTATAGAGTCAGTTAGATAGAGCAGAAAATGTTTTTTTTTGAGCTATAGTATATTGACAATGGTTGGCAAACAACCGAGAAAATGTCAACTGTATCCTTTTTGCAAAAATATGAATTTCTTCCTCATTTTCTCGAATGCTATTAAAGATATTGAAAATATCTTTGCAGCATCTCATATACATTTTATAACTCTACAACTTTGTCTCAATACATAATTGCCTAAGACTAATAATTACGCAGTAAAATGACGCTTTTAACCTTAATTTTGGTAATTTTCCGGTTCCAAAATAATAAAAGAAATATTTCCTTCATAGAAACGTGAAAGAGCATATGAATTGAAGTTGTACATCTTCAATAAACAATAATAAGTTATATTGAGCCAGTTTTCTTGAATTTAGAATGATGACCAATATTGACCTGAACCCATGTATTAGTTTGTATACGGGAAACCATTTTCTCCCCGCAACCTAACGGAGTCCAAGTCGCTCCGCACAAATGGCCCAAATAATAATAATATTAATAATAATAATAATAATAATAATAATAACAATAAAGAAATAGAAACCAAAACAAAACGAAATGGGGAAAAAAAACGAAAAAACGCCCAAACACGAAAAAATAAATAAATAAAATAGGTAACAAAAACACAAAAACATACTTACATATAATAAACATGATTGCAAAATCCCGGTCGTTGTGGAAATCCATATCGACGTCACCCACAAAATATTCCACCAATTGTGGGTTGCCTTCAAAGATTGCCTTCGTTCCTTCTTGCTCGAACACGAGGAGACGAGACGAAGCAGACAGCATTGTTAACTCCAGGTGACAGTACTGCCGAGGGGAGGAAAGCTAGAATTAACACGTCAGGGCGACGGGAGGAAGGGAGGGAGGGAGGAGGGGGTGGGTGGGAGGGACGGGAGGTAGGAAGGGAGGGAGGAGAGGGAAGGAGGGGAGGTAGGAAGGGGAGGAAGGAAGGAAGGGAGGGAGGGAGAGAATTGAACTGTAATGTGATCTAAAAAGAAATTGCATAACTGACGACGAGAGGAAAGGGAGAATTAACATGTCAGGTGAGGGAAGGAGGGAGGGAGGGAAATGTATTGTATTAATTACATATAGACAGACAGCTAAACAAACAGGCATAGATACATATAACGATAATAATCCTTCACTTCCCTATCCTCAGGTAAAAAAAAAGTACATATTACCAATAAATAATATAAAAACAATACAATATAATCATAGTGATCCCGTTGAAAAGAATAAAACAACAAAGCCGAGCGACCAGCATGTGTATTGTGTAGGAGGAAGAGAGGAGAAAAACGCGCGTAATATTTCTCCCTCCTCCTGTACCTAATGTGTCAGTGTGACAACGATAATGGCGACTTACCAAAGAGTATGTGTTTTACTAAGAGCACTTCGACACTAGTATGAGGTGTAACTCCCCATATAACACGCTAGCACCTAATATGTTTGTACACACGGTCGGGTTCGGACGTGCCGTGCGGAGCTCTTGATAATATTTATTGCCCCCCCCCTCGTAAAGTATTAAGCCTTACTAAGAAAGTAAACATGGCTGGAAGATGGAAAGGAACACAAGGAGGAAGTAGTGAGAGGAATAATGTTGGAGAGGTGAAGAAAGCCATAAACAAGCAGGATATTGGAACCACGTCAGGTGAACCAGTGGAGCATTGTGGGACATGTAAACAAGGGGTGTTGGACAAACACCCTGCAATGTATTGTGAGTACTGTACTAAGTGGTTCCACATCATGTGTGAGAACATAACCGACGAGAAATATGAACTGCTAAAGGAGTTGGAGGAAGATAGAATACACTGGTTTTGTAGTAAGTGTAATAATAAGGCAGTTGATGTACTCAAGTTGGTAAATGATTTGAAGGAAAGGAATGACAAGTTACAGTTGAGAGTACAAAAAGTGGAAAACAGGTTGGACAATATAGAAAATATGAGGAGTGAGCCATTTAGAGAGGAAACTAGAAAAATTATCAGAGCAGAAGTGTGGTGTAAAATAAGGGTGAAGTCTGGTGATATAGTAGTAGAAGTGTGCTACCGTAGCCCAACAGCCAATGAAGAGAAGACGGCAAACCTACACCAGAGAATTGCTTACATTTGTGACCGATATGATCAAGTTGTAGTGGGTGGGGACTTTAACTATAGTACTGTGAATTGGGAACTGCTTCATGCTGATCCTGAAGGACAAGAGTTTTTGGACTTGGTGATGGACAAGTTTCTAACGCAGCATGTAAAGGAACCCACAAGAGGGCAAAATGTATTGGATTTGGTGTTAAGTTCTGACCCTACACTTGTAAATGATGTACATGTGTCTGCTCCTTTAGGATCAAGCGACCACAATATTGTGAACTTTAACATTAGCACTGAAGGAGAAAAAGAGACATGGAAGCAGCAGTATTATGATTATCGGAAAGCAAATTACAAAGCTATAAGGAAGGAGTTCATCAAGATTAAGTGGAAGGAGAATTTCCAAGGAAAAAATGTATCTGAAATGTGGAAGATATTTTTGGAGTACAGGAGAATAGTTAATGTTTTAGTTCCTGTGGGTTGCAGAGGTGAGAGGAAGAGAAAACCATTGTGGTGGAATACAAGAATTCATCAAGCGAGGAAAAATAAACTACGTTGGTGGAGGAGATACCAGGAGACTGAACGCTATGATGACTACTTGAACTACAAAAATTCTATGAATAGAACAAGGAAACTAATAAGACAAACAAAGAACAAATGTGAAGAGAAGATAGCTGGAAGGGTAAAGGAGGACCCAAAGATACTATAGATATGCAAACACTAAATTGAAATCAAAAGAAAATGTTGGACCACTAGAAGATGAGACTGGAAAATTAGTATATGATGACAAGGAGATGGGAGAAATACTGAACAAATATTTTTCGACTGTTTACACAGAGGAGACGTTGGAAAACATAGCAGTACCTAAAGAGCTAGTTATAGATGAACACATGTTAAAAGAAGTGGATTTGTCAGTTGAGGCTGTAATGAAGAAGATCAAGGGACTTAATGGAGAAAAATCATCGGGTAAGGACAACATACATCCAGCGGTGATTAAGAATTTAAAGGGGAGTGTGTCAAGTCCCTTAAGTCTTATATTTAGAAAAAGTTTTGAAACAGGGAAGGTACCGGAAGACTGGAAGGTGGCGAATGTGACCCCAATATTTAAGAAGGGAGCAAAAAGAATGGCAAGTAATTATAGACCAGTGAGCTTGACATCAGTGCTGTGTAAGATGATGGAGTCACTAATCAGAGATGCAGTCCTCAAACATTTGAAGGACAATCATGTTATTAAGGATTCACAACATGGCTTTATGCCAGGGAAATCATGTCTGACGAACCTGCTGACTTTTTTAGAAAAAGTGACTGCCTATATAGATTCAGGGTGCTCAGTGGATGTGGTGTACCTAGATTTTTCAAAAGCTTTCGACAAAGTCCCACATAAGAGGTTAATGAAGAAGGTTAAAGCTCATGGAATTGGTGGGAATATACATCGGTGGATTGGTGAATGGCTGAAAGACAGAAAGCAGAGAGTAGTGATAGCCTTAGTAGTAATAGTAGTAGTAGTAGTTGTAGTAGTTGTAGTAGTAGTAGTAGTAGTAGTAATAGTAGTAGTAGTAGTAATAGTAGTAGTAGTAGTAATAGTAGTAGTAGTAGTAATAGTAGTAGTAGTAGTAATAGTAGTAGTAGTAGTAATAGTAGTAGTAGTAGTAATAGTAGTAGTAGTAGTAATAGTAGTAGTAGTAGTAGTAGTAGTAGTAGTAGTAGTAATAGTAGTAGTAGTAGTAGTAGTTGTAGTAGTAGTAGTAGTAATAGTAGTAGGAGTAGTAATAGTAGTAGGAGTAGTAATAGTAGTAGTAGTAGTAATAGTAGTAGTAGTAGTAATAGTAGTAGTAGTAGTAATAGTAGTAGTAGTAGTAGTAATAGTAGTAGTAGTAGTAGTAATAGTAGTAGTAGTAGTTGTAGTAGTAGTAATAGTAGTAGTAGTAGTAGTTGAATAATGGTTATTTCATTATTGTTATTAGGCAAGCAAGGGTGAAATACAGTTTGATATTACAGTAATGATGAAAACAAGTCCAGATTCGTGTTCAGCATGACCGAAAACCTCATTGTACCAATTTTCATGAGATTCGGAGATGTGGAAATTTTCATGAATTTTTGACATAAATCACATATTTTGAAATAACTCGAAATATATGGGGTTTACGTGAAAAACGTATAGAATATAAAAGAAAGAGGAGGACACGCCCGTTCTATTGAATTATAGTGAAATGGAATTGGAATGTAATTATAGATGTAGGAGTGTAAAGTATTATGCATTAATTTCTTTCACAAATTAAAAATTTTCTTCATGAGTATTAGAGTTATTAAAAAGCTGATGACAGTATAAGATAGACATTATCAAACTCCATAACTTTACTTCTATACAATTTTCTTGTAAGACTAATATTTACGTAGTAAGATGGGAAAAAACTTTATCAACCTCAATTCTGGTGGAATTTACGGACCACAAAATGGAAAATGCAAATATTATAGTAATGACAAAACTAATTCCAGATTCGTGTGTGTGAGTGTGTGTGCGTGTGTGTGTTTTGTCTGAGAAGTAAAGGACAATAAAACAAAATAAAAGATGGCAGAGGAGAAAATTTGAATATATTACAAAAAAAATTAACACATTTAAATCCATTTGTTAATATATTTTCTTCCTTCCTTCCTTCCTTCCTTTCTTTCTCTTATTCTCCTCTTTCTCAGATGGACTCGTAAGAAGAAGAAGCAGAAGTCATGTAAGTGTTAATACGTACACATGTATACTTACTTTGATATATAATGTACATGCGCGTATATATGTTACAAGCAACGCACACTTACTTAACACAAAAACATACACACACACACACACACACCAAACTTATACAAACACACACACACACACACACCCATTCATCCGCCACCTTCCCCCCCCCCAGTTGGATGACAGCCGTACCCTCAAGAAGTCATCCTCCTGCTCCTCCACCATATACCTGGATGACTCAACTGTCTCTCAACCTAACGTAAAGAATACTATTAAATGTGTTGCTCTGGCTATCTATTACCATATCAGGAACAGGACTGATAACAGATTACTCGATATATTTGATGAGAAGCTACATCCTCTGACGGTACGTACGTGTGTGTGTGTGTGTGTGTGTGTGTGTGTGTGTGTGTGTGTGTCTGTGTGTGTGTGTGTGTGTGTGTTAAGTTTGGTTGTATGTGTTTCTGTGTGTGTACGTTTTTATATTGCTCTGTATTTTAATGAATTTTGTATTTATATATATTTTTATTTAGATATATTTAGTTAATTTTTCAATGACCCTAAGCTGATTCACCCCTCCCCCCCCTCCTCCCCCTCCCCCCCTTACCCCCACAGAAGGATGGGGTGTCGCAAGACTACGACCGCCACAACCCGGAGCATCGGCACATCTATAAATTTGTCCGGACACTGTTTAACGCGACTCAACTTACCGCAGAGTGTGCTATTATAGCTCTGGTGTGTCTGGAGAGGTGTGTGTGTGTGTGTGTGTGTGTGTGTGTGTGTGTGTGTGTGTGTGTGTGTGTGTGTGTGTGTGTGTGTGTGGAGGGGGTAGGGAGGGAAGGATAAGGGAGAGAGGGGAGGTAAGGAAGGGTTAGGGAAGAGAGAACTATACTTATATTCTATTGTCTTCTATATATCTTTCTTGTGTTGTCGTATAATAATAATAATGATAACTCCCTCCTCCTCCTCCTCCTCTTCCTCCTCCTCCTCCTCTTCCTCCTCCTCCTCATCATCACACAAATGACGAAAACGAAATGGCTACAATCCTTAATAACTTTTTTGCATCCGTATTTACAGAAGAGGATTGTTCATCGTTTCAGCCACTTGAGATTAGAGGGACCGTAAACTTCTTAAATGATATACTCATAGTAGAAAATGACATTTTGCAAAAAATCAATAAGATGAAAACAAACAAAACCCCTGGACCAGATAAAATTTCCCCAAGAATCTTGAAAGAGGTCAAGCACCAGATCAGTAAACCGCTTACAATCTTATTCAATAAATCCTTAAGAGATGGTAAAGTTCCATCAGATTGGAAACGTGCAAATGTAACACCAATCTTCAAAAAGAGGGACAAGTCACAACCCGGAAATTATAGGCCAATCAGTCTGACATCAGTTGTATGTAAATTAATGGAGACAATCATTCGTGACAATGTGGTGAAATTCCTTGAAGACAACGATATAATAAAACCCTCACAACATGGTTTTCGTAATAAACGTTCATGTTTAACTAACTTATTAGACTTCTTCCACAATGTTTTTGACGCGTACGATGAAAGCAGAGCAGTAGATGTCATATATCTAGATTTTCAAAAGGCTTTTGATAAAGTACCTCATCAACGATTGCTTAATAAACTAATGACTCATGGTATCTCTGGTAGCATTTACAATTGGCTTCTGGACTGGCTCTCTGAACGTAAGCAGAGAGTAGTCTTAAACGGTGTCTCCTCTCAATGGTTAAACGTAAAAAGTGGCGTACCACAAGGCTCAGTGCTTGGTCCTGTCTTATTCTTGATATATGTTAATGACATAGATAATGGGATCACTTGCAAAATATCGAAATTCGCTGACGATACGAAAATTCTCAGCAAAGTAACTACGACAATTGATAGAGAAGTCTTACAATCAGACCTAGATCGACTAACGTCTTGGGCCAATAAATGGCAAATGAAATTTAACGTTGAAAAATGCAAGATACTACACATCGGAAGAAATAATGATCACGTTCAGTACTCAATGAATGGTAAATCACTTTCTACAGTAAACAAAGAAAAAGATCTGGGAATCACAATATCAAACGATTTAAAGCCCAGTCAACATTGTTCAGAGGTAGTTAAAACTGCTAACAGATTGGTCGGCTTTATTGGGCGTACTTTCGAAAATAAATCAGAAAAAGTCATATTAAAACTGCATAATTCACTAGTACGACCCCATCTTGAGTATTGCGTACAGTTTTGGTCCCCATATTACAGAAAGGACATTGACAAACTGGAAAGAGTCCAGCGAAGAATAACAAAAATGATTCCAAGGCTGAAAAATAAACCTTATGAAGAAAGACTTAAAGAACTAAACTTATTCAGCCTAGAAAAACGAAGGATGCGAGGGGATTTAATTGAAATGTTCAAGATAATCAAAGGATTCGATAATATCAATGCAGAAGATTACATTACTTTTGATCGATCAAATATAACAAGAAGACGTCATTCTTTTAAGATTACTGGTAAAAGATTCACATCAAACGAAGCCAAGCACTTCTTTTTCAATCGGATCGTTAACGTTTGGAACTCCCTGCCCGCCAATATCGTCGACAGTAAAACAATTACTACGTTCAAAAATAGACTTGACAAATATTTAGAAGCCAATCCACAACTAAAATACTATCCGTTAACGTAGCAAACTTTGAGTAAGTTCATCCTGATGTACCTAACTTACGAAATGTCGATTCAAAAGACGTCGCTAGTGGCCTGACATCGCTTGCCAGGAAGTAGTGGTAGCAGTAGTGGTAGTGACAGTATGGTCTTGGTTGGCCTTCCTTTCCCTGCCAGCCATGGCTGGGGAGAGAAGCCTTCACCCTTACTATCCTGTATCCTTCACTCTAGAGTAGATAGTGTAGTCTCACAAACAGCCTCGTAAGGGCCAGCAGACCTGTTGTTGTTTGTTCTTCCTATGTCCTATGTCCTATGTCCTCCTCCTCCTCCTCCTCCTCCTCCTCCTCCTCCTCCTCCTCCTCCTCCTCCTCCTCCTCCTCCTCCTCCTCCTCCTCCTCCTCCTCCTACACCAGACTCCTGACCTACGCTGATATAGACATGACCCCTGGCACTTGGAAGAGAATTGTGCTGGGAGCCATAATAGTAGCCAGCAAAGTGTGGGATGACCAAGCTGTGTGGAACGTGGACTACTGCCAGATTCTGAAGGACATCTCCGTGGACGATATGTAAGTGTGTGGAGGGGTGTTTGGGGTGGAAAAGAGGTGTGTTTGGGGTTGTTTAGGGGTAGAAAAAGGTGTTTGGATGTGTTTTAGGGGTGGAAGTGACTGTTTTAGGGTTTGTTTGAATGAGAGGCTGTTTGGGGGTGTTTAGATGTGTTTAAATGTGTTCTGGGGTGTGTGTGTGGGGGGGGGGAAGGAAATGTAGATAAGTAAGTAGATTAATAAGTAGAAAAAAGTAAAGTAAATTAGTGAATAGATTAAATTAGAGAGAGAGAGAGCTATGTATGTGTACATATATATGTGTGTGTATGTATATGCCTGTTTGTAGGGTGTATTTACCTAATTATAGTATACAGACCTGAATATATTAATGCATGTATGTGTGGGGCATGTACGTATATATATATATATATATATATATATATATATATATATATATATATATATAATATATATGAGTGATGTGTACGTATACATATGTGTGCGTATACATGAGTCCTCCTCCCTCCCCTTACACAGGATTGAGCTGGAGTGACAATATCTGGTCATGATACAATTCAACATTAACGTCCCATCGTCAGTCTACGCTAAATATTACTTCAGTCTCCGCACACTCGCCGAGGCTAACGATCTCACCTTCCCGGCCCAGACCCTAAGCAAGGAACGCACACAGAAACTCGAGGCCATGTCCCGCTTATGTGAAGATCGGTACACGGCCCAATTAGGACGCAACGGACATAAGAAATGGTGTAGTTTAGATAATATTCATGCAGCCTCGAGAAGGTCTATCGCCATACTTTCGTGATGGCTGCCCGGATTCCGTGTGCGTGTGGCAAATGAATACCGTGTGCGTGTGTTAGTGTGTGTGGGATGGTGACGGACAGACATACGGACGGGCGGTTTTTTGACGCTCTCGGAACGCTGTTTTGTGGTGGTGGTGGTGGTGGTTGAGAGAGTGATTTTTATACTTGAGTGGGTGTGTGTGTGCGTGCGTGCGTGCGTGTGTGTGTGTGTGTGTGTGTGTGTGTGTGTGTGTGTGTGTGTGTGTGTGTGTGTGTGTGTGTGTGAGTTTTGTAGTTTTTGGAGATTACAGTGTGGCTTGAAAGATGTATCCTCCTCCTCCTCCTCCTCTTCCTCCTCCTCCTCCTCCTCCTCCTCCTCCTCCTCCTCCTCACCAAAGCAATAAAGATGGTGATGATGTGTAAATCATCATTATCATCATCATCATCATTATTATCATCATTATTATCATTATCATCATTATCATCTTCATCATCTTCCACCTCCATATTTCCCTAATTCCACACACACACACACACACACACACACACACACACACGCACACACACACACACACACACACACACACACACACACATATACATACATATATGTATATTCCAAGCGACCTGTCTTGACCCGACCTGTGTAGATGTAACGAGTGTGTGCGTGTGTGTGTGTTTAGCGAGAGGTTAGGTTAGATTACATTCATCTATATAATTTGTCTGTAATATATATAATTATATTTTATATCTATAATCATGCATATATATAACTTTTTCTTTATTATTATTATTATTATTATTTGTTTGTCATGTGTATTCATCTGTGTTTGTTTGTTTGTTTGTTTGTTTATTTGTATTGCTTTGTTGGTTAGTATCCTCCTTGGTGTGTGTGTGTGTGTGTGTGTGTGTGTGTGTGTGTGTGTGTGTGTGTGTGTGTGTGTGTGTGTGTGTGTGCGTTTGTTTGTTTGTTTGTATGTACGTACGCTTGGCAGGACCAGTTTTGCGTTTGTGTGCGCGTTGGGGAGGAACGGGATTGCAGTCGTGTGTTTGGGGAGGCAAGTGTGCGTATGTGTACGTATGTATGTGTGTGATAAGTGCATGTGTGTGTG
>JAPQNM010001227.1:125000-137500 GCA_029783475.1 Metacarcinus magister | reverse complement strand
GAAGAGGAGACGATAGTGATAACGATGATACACTAACAAGAGGACGATGATAACGAGGAGACGAGGACAACGGAGACATTTATGAGGGTAAGTTTGTCTTGTATTTGTCTTATTGCCTTGTATTGCTTGGGCCAGTAAGTAAAGAAGGAAGGAAGGTAGGTAGGGAGGGAGGGAGGAAAGGAAGGGAAGGAAAGGGAAGGGAGTAAGGAATGAAGGAAGGAAGGAAGGGAGGGAGGAAGGTAGGGAGGAAGGGAGGAAGGAAGGAAGGAAGGAAGGGAGGAAGGAAGGAAGGGAGGAAGGAAGGAAGACAGGAAAGGAGGGAAGGAAGGATGGGAGAAAGAAAGGAGGGAAGAAAGAGAGGAAGAGGAAGGAAGCAAGCAAGGAAGGGAGGAAGGGCAAACGAGACACCCCCCCCCCCCTCCACCCATTCAGTCGTTACATTTTAATGAGCCCAAGTCAAGGGTTGTAAACGAGTGGGTGAGGAGGGGAGGGAGGGAGATGATTTCAAGGGTAATTTCTGATAGTTAACATAATACTAACTCATTATTTTATACCATTTCATTATTATTTAGTTGATATAGATGCATAGATAGATAGATACAATTCCTTATGATGTATTTAATTCCTTGGTGTTTCTGCAGGTGTGGTGAGGCAGTCTTGTTGGGTGATAGATAGAACCATTTCTTCATTATTTTTTTTAACACATTTTAACATTGCTGTGATAACCTTAGCATCTACATTATTAGTGTTTGTACTTGATGGAGTGAATTTCAATACTTTTTCCTTTGTTTCAGTGGTGAGGTTCCTGCCAACTTGGGTAACACTGCAGCATCAATGGCCCCCCTACTACCCCCCCCCACATGTGCATTGCAGCCCCCTACCTCCCACCCTGTGTTGGGGAGGGGGGGGGGGCAGGTGACACACTTACATGTGTTATGTTGGCTGGATGGAAGTGTACAGAGAAGACTCGCCTAAATAATTTGTGTGTGTGTGTGTGTGTAGAAAATTTATACTTCAATAAAACTACATTGATGAAAAAAATCTTTATTTCGGCTCCTGTCCGGTCGGTCCTTTTTGTACGTACAGTAATATCTAAGTGGTTTCATACTGGTCTGTCTTCCTCTTACTCTATGGTTTATTTTAGTGAGCCCGTGTGTTCTCTCTATTTGATGAGCGGCCACCACACTACACCACCAGGGAGGTCATACTGTGTGTGTACCAGCCATTATTTGAGCCTCGTGTCCTTCAATGCATGATGAAACACTTTTATTTTCACCTTAAGGGAAGCAAACATACTGACTGATAAGGGAAATAAGAAGCTGAACAGTGTAGTGTAAGGACTATTTTAGCTTTCTTCAAGAGGGCCAAAATCTACCACCAGCCAGTGTTCCCAGTCACAAATCAGGCTTTAGACACTCCAATAAGAGCACCAAACAGTGTCTGAGCTCAAACTATATGTGGTTTAAAGACACTAGGCACTCTTATGCAGAGGTCCAGAGCCTTGATTCCAAGGCTGAACACTGGCTGCTGGCTTATCTTGGCCCTCTCCAACAAGGCAAACGGGGACCTCACGCTACACAATGTTCAGCTTACAAATTTCTCTTACCGTCACGTTGCCTTCATTAAGACAATAACACAAGCCTTTTCAGTTCCATTCCTTCACCATGCGTTAAAAACATGAAGTTCAAATAATGGCTGGAACACAAGATTGAGGTACAGGCAGACACTCAGACAGCATGACCTAGTAGTAGTAGTGCGGCGGCTACTGATCTGAAACTGAACATAACTTTAATAACCAACCCTTGAACATGGGTGTGTGTGGGTGGCCATACCTGTACAAACTGTCCTTCAACAATACACATCTGTCCAAACTGCACCCAAGAACATAATGTCTTTTTTAGAGGCTGCCCTGTTTACAAATTTGAATCATAGGTTGCTGCCCTCTGCTTCAAACATGACCTAACACTCAAAGAAGCTAGACAAGAGGTTCCAACAGGTTCCTCTCTCTCAGCGCATCTCCATTAACACCCCACAAACCACGACTAACACTGACTCTCCTCCTACTACATCCCATCCTTCTTCTTCCACTCACACACCTTCCTTTCCCACTCCTCTTGTTCCTTCATCTAGCACAAATACCTCCTCCACTTCTCTCACCCACCCTGTAGTTACTTCAGTGCCAGTGAATAATATTTTTTCTCTCCTAAACCCAGATACCCCAACCTCTACTCCTTCAACTTCAAACCTTACCTCCCTTCCACGTCCTACTCCAGTACCTAACACCAAGCGTCACTCCTGTGCTTCTCCTCCAAAACCTTCTACTGACTCTACTTCCTCTTTAATCACTAAAACTTCTTCCCTACAACCTCCAGCCAAGAAAATGTTTACTCCCATTCTCTCATCCCCTTCTTCCCCTAGTGAGACCATCTCTGACCTTTCATTGATGCCTCACTCCCTTTTCCATCCTCTACCCCACCACATACCACCTTCGAGAACACCATCTGTGTTTCAGCGCTTTTGATCTTCCCCGGTGGAAAGCCTGTACACAGAATCAGGCTTACCATCACTTTCCCGACGCCGCACTCTCCTTTCCCTCCCAAGTTTTGTCAGACTACACCAGTTTTCCACCTCTAAGATCACTATTCCACAAGTTCTTCTAAGTGGTTTCTCCTCCCATCCACGACTACCACGACCACTTTCTGTTCATATGCACTCCCTTCTCTCTCACTACCCCTTTCCTGATTTAAATGTCCTTCCTTTCCATACCCATTCATTTCCACCATGGCTTATACCCTCTCCCTTAATTTGCTCTTCTGGCCTTTCCTATTCTTCCAAGTCTGATACACCAACTTACATCTTACAAACCCTTTTTCTTGAACACTTTACGACCCTTTGTATGACTTGTAACACCCTCCTCTCTGTACCACACATTCTACTTTTCTGTCTTTGTTACACTGATACACGAGCTACAGCTTTCCCTCACTTAAGTCGCCTATCTCAACCTCCCTTCTACCCCGCCTTCTTGCACAATCACCACATTTCCACTTAGATAATATAATTTCCTTCCTACAACAAATATACATCCTTCATTTGATCTAATCCTTTGACTATAACTAATTGTTCTTTCCCTCCCCATAATTTGCCTTACCATCACCTCTACTATACCATCTACCTTTTAGATTAACATAGCGCCATATCATCTTAGATGTCTGGCATTCCTCCTTTTTGCATTAACTAACTAACTAACAAGAAAAAATAGCAAAAAGGAATTTGCTTGAACGATACAAAAAAGTACAGTTTTCCCCAAAGAAGTGTAGATACTTGGAAAGGACTGAAGGAAGAGAACTTTGATAATGGCAAAGAATGTACATCAACTGAAGGAAAAACTGTACAAATATAGATACGAAGACAGGACCACACGAGTGTAGCTCAGACCCTGTATGCTACAACTAGGTAAACATACACACACACACGCACACACTCACTGTTTTTTTCGCCTGGTAGACTCGTCTCGGTTGAGTGAAATATTAGGTGGTGATGGTGGTGGTTGAGTGGTGGGGGGGTGACGCTGCTGGTATCCTCACCCTCACCCACCTCCCACCGTGTCTGCCCTCCGTGTACCCGTGTCCGTGGTGGCCAACCCTTGCATCACTAAAACATTGTAATTATCAGAATAGGAAATGACAAATAGTATATATATATATATATATATATATATATATATATATATATATATATATATATTTTACCAGCCACTAATTCTACCATTACTACTGCTACTACTACTACTACTACTACTACTACTACTACTACTACTACTATTACTATTACTACTATTACTATTACTTCTACTATTACTATTACAACTACTACTACTACTACTATTACTACTACTACTATTACTACTGCTACAATTACTACTACTACTACTATTACTACTATACTACTACTACTACTTCCTTGTACTGTAACACACACACACACACACACCTTTCCTTGTACCACCTTCTATCAGGAAACTCCATCATCCATCCACGCCTCCACTGCTGCCCTGTGGATGACACCCGCCAGCTATTATCAGCTATCAAAACACACTGAATACACACATAGCTACACAACACACACTCTCGCTCTCACTCTAGCACACTGAATACATCCATTACCTACCCACACAGATATAACCGATCACTTCCCAGTAATTTCACAGTTTAAATGTCAAAGTATTTCTCAACACTCCTCCTTTACATATAACCAAGAGAATAATAACTCCTGTTGCCTTAGAAGAGTTCAATAATGCTTTTGTTCAGACTGACTGGACTGACGTTATAGAATCTGCTTGTCTTACTAATTCTTATATATTTTATCTTTGAAAATAGCTTTCCAGAAAAGAAGTTTAAAGTAAGTTGTAAGTCTGAGCGAAATCCAAATATTACTTCAACTCTAATTAAAAGCATAAGAGAAAAAAAACAGACTGGAAAGACTTGCTCATAAATGGCCATTAACATTGAGGGAACAATATAGGAAGTATAAAAATTAATTAACATCTGTCTTAAAAGCAGCCAAAAGCAAATATTTTCAAGACCAATTAACAAGTAATGAGGATAACCCTAAGTTACACTGGAAATCTATCAATAATATTCTTGGCAAGACATCTAACGTCACTAAAGTTATTGAGTTGACACCTGAATGTACTGATATTCCTGATCAATTTAACAATAATTTCTTAATGATTGGTGACGAAAAACAACATTTTATAGACAATGATCACATGATGTATTTGCATGATTCACTTGGTTTTTCTGTGTGTTTAGCTCCAGTTACTCAGGCAGAAGTTAAACATTATTTACATGCTTTAAAAACTTCCTGTCCAGGTTATGATGAAATATCACCAACCATATTGAAATACTCATCTAGCATATTGTCTTTACCCTTAATGCACATTATAAATCTTACTTTAAAAACGGGTATATTTTCGGATGAGCTAAAAAAAGCCAAAGTTATTCCATTGTTTAAATGAGGAAGTAGAAACAACATAAGTAACTATCGTCCAATATCTATCCTTCCAGCTTTCAGTAAAGTACTTGAAAAGGTCATCACCACCCGTCTGGTTAACTACCTTGAACATAATCATTTACTCTCTGAATGTCAGCATGGCTTGTGATCAGGCCTCTCCACTCAATCTGTTAGTATTAAATTTATTAATGAAGTCTACAAATATCTAGAGAAAAACAAATATTTAGTTGGAATATTCATTGTTGTGTATCTGTCTGGGCATGTACGTGGCCCTCACTCTTTAAAAAGTTAACAATAGCCAAAAATAAAATTTTTAGATGCATTTTTCACATGGGTAAATATGACTCGATACAGTTTATATTTTCAACTAACAAGGTTTTCAATTTTCAAACCATTCATAAGTATTTTCTATTACTAACTATTTACAAGAATATAAGAAATTGTCATGGAACACAACCGTTCAGACTAATGGATACCTCACATAATATTTGAGGTAATAATGTTAATTTAATCTGCCCACAATTCACAACAACACTTTAAAATAGCAAGTTATGCTCCGGTCCTAAACTTTGGAATTTATTGCTGACAGAAATCAAGGTTCTAATCAACAATAGTAATTTGTCAACATTTAAAAGGTCAAAAAAACCTTATTTGTATTCTTTGCAACATTGTCACGGGGTTCTTTTTGTTCTCCCTCTATATTGTAGTAACAATATTTTATTTATTGTGTGTAGAACTCGTTACGATAAATCTGTAGGATAATTACAAGCCTTCCGACACCCAACCTCTTTTCACTCACCTTCGGGAGGCTCTGTATCGCCTAAGTTTTAAATCTAATGTACCCAGAGTGTTTGTGCAAATTAAACAAGTAAGACAAGCTTCTTTAGTTTATTTAAATAAGCTTCCCCTGAAACGGAAAGATTATTAAAGACTCTCACACCATTCACTCGCTAACCTGGCTATAAAGAACTTAATTGTAAACCTTAAGATTCCTTACTGTACTCACGACCTTCCTCTCTCGAGGAAGTAGTGTGCGCGGGCGCGCGAACACACGTGGGTGCGGGCGTGCGCGTAGGTGCAGCGTGGGCGTGCGCAGGCGTGGGCGGCGTCCGTGGATGTAGCGAGCGCGGGGTGAAGGGGGGCACACGTGGTATCTATATACACGTCTCCCTCTGTCCTCCCACACGCTGTTTCTGAAAAGAAACTCCACCACAAACACAAGGGGGGCAGTACAAAACCAGACTCCCACCTTAACTCCACCACAAACACAAGGGGGGCAGGACAAAACCAGACTCCCACCTTAACTCCACCACAAACACAAGGGGGCAGGACAAAACCAGACTCCCACCTTAACTTCACCACAAACACAAGGGGGCAGGACAAAACCAGACTCCCACCTTAACTCCACCACAAACACAAGGGGGGCAGGACAAAACCAGACTCCCACCTTAACTCCACCACAAACACAAGGAGGCAGGACAAAACCAGACTCCCACCTTAACTCCACCACAAACACAAGGGGGCAGGACAAAACCAGACTCCCACCTTAACTCCCACCTTAACTCCACCACAGACACAAGGGGGGCAGGACAAAACCAGACTCCCACCTTAACTCCACCACAGACACAAGGGGGCAGGACAAAACCAGACTCCCACCTTAACTCCACCACAAACACGTGGCGTCCACCTTGGACCTCTCCACACAGCTAGACTCAGCGACTCCACTCAGAGACAACTCCACTAGCTAGCTCTGTACCTGTACGTGGCGTCCACCTTGGACCTCTCCACACAGCTAAACTCAGAGACACGTGGCGTCCACCTTGGACTCCACTCCACTAGCTCAGCCTCCACGTGGCTACCACACAGCTAGACTCCACCTCTCCACTCACTAGCTCAGCCTCCACGTGGCTACCACACAGCTAAACTCCACCTCTCCACTCACTAGCTCAGCCTCCACGTGGCTACCACACAGCTAGACTCCACCTCTCCACTCACTAGCTCAGCCTCCACGTGGCTACCACACAGCTAGACTCCACCTCTCCACTCACTAGCTCAGCCTCCACGTGGCGTCCACCTTGGATCGTCTCCACGTGGCGTCCACCTTGGACTTCTCCACACAGCTAAACTCAAGCTCCACTTAGCTACCACACAGCTAAACTCCACCTCTCCACTCAAAGGCAACTCCGTTCTACCCACACTCCTTGTCTGAAATGCTGCATTCGGATTGGTTCCGGCACAGGCCTACGGGTGACGTCAAAAAGGAATATTCCACTTAACGAAGCGTTCCCAGCTGTGTCACGTACACCCAGGAACTTTCCGGGACCCCACATTCCTTAGCCATGACGTAGCTCTCCCCAGTTACGTAGGCCTAAAATTCCACCCATGACAAACATATTTTGTATGATTATTGTAAATATATTTTATATCATATGTTTATTCTAAGTATACTCTTTCCAACATATTTAGTATGTTTACTGTAAATTTATTATGTGTTAAGTTTATTATTTTTGCCAACATACCGTGTATTGCAACCACACTGTCCCCATCAATATAAAATTGTCTGTCAGGGAGCTTCGGCTCGACAGGCCGTGCCAAAAATTTCAATGTATATATGTATATAAATGTGTAAAATGTTAAATGGCAATAAACTTTACTTACTTACTTACCTCTCTCTCTTTCTGGTGGTGGTGGTGGTGGTGGTGTGTGCTGCTGCTGCTTGAGGGAAGGCTGTGAGTGTGGTGGTGTTGATGTTTAATGGAGTGGTCACCACCGCCTAGAACAGGAAACATCAATAAATATATATATTATAACATAATTTTTACATAATACATCAATTGTGTTGTGTGTGTGTGTGTGTGTGTGTGTGTGTGTGTGTGTGTATGTGTGTATGTGTGTGTGTGTGTGTGTGTGTGTGTGTGTGTGTGTGTGTGTGTGTGTAAGTAAGTAATTGTTTATTGCTAATAACAATGTCAATACATCATTATATAATACATACAAAATACAAATACATTAGCCACAGTCCGTCGAGCCGTAGCTCCTTGACGGACGTTATGAAATTGATTTAAGGTTATGGTAACAAACAAACAAACAAACAAACAAATGCCTGAATAAGATAGAGAAAATAATGGAAGCAATGACATGAGAAAAGTGATTATAGAACAATAAAAAAAAATAACACATGATTATAGATACTGGTGTGAGATCAGATAGGACTTAATTTCCTTCTTGTAAATATCGAGAGTAGTAGTTGTAAGGAGAACTTTTTTTTATAGAGAGTCAGACTTGAAAAGTTTAGGACCAGAACTAATGATGCTGTTTTTGAATAATGTGCTTCTATATACTGGACAGATTATATTGATATTATTATTTCTAGTGTTTACAACATGATGCTGTTTTTGAATAATGTGCTTCTATATACTGGACAGATTATATTGATATTATTATTTCTAGTGTTTACAACATGATGCTGTTTTTGAATAATGTGCTTCTATATACTGGACAGATTATATTGATATTATTATTTCTAGTGTTTACAACATTGTCAGTTAAATTGAATATCATGTCTCTGATTTTTAAATATTATCAATAAAATGAAATATTTATGAATAACAGAAAACTTCATAAGTTTGGCCTCAGAAAATACATGGTTAGTAGAATCAAATTTTTTAAGGAAAAAGATGCATCTTAAATTGTTATTTTGAGCAATGGTTAGTCAGTTAAGGAAAGATGGCCACGTGCACGCCCATATCAAAACACAATATATAAGGTGTGGATAACAAAGGGTACAGTATATGCTGATCATGGCTTCTGTAGTTAAGTTATTGCAGATTCTATACATAATTCCAGTAATTTTTGAAATTTTCAAACAAGTTTGATCAATGTGATGCTTCCAATTTAAGTTTTCATCTATGGTGACACCAAGACATTTAGTGTGAGTAACTTGTTGTATTTGTTAATTCCTAAATGTTCTAGTTTCTGTAGTAGAATACCATGATCTGATGTATCAAAAGCTTTAGATAGGTCTATAAATACCCCAACTGCATACTTTTTTTCTTCTAAAGCTAAATACACATTATTTATGAACTGAAGTATTGCAGATTCAGTGGATGGATGAGCTCAGAGCCGTGCTGGTACTCAGTTAGAAGGTGGTTACTTTCAACATAGTCAATTAGTCAAAAGGAAATAATCTTCTCAAAAATTTTGTTAAATGCTGGAATTACTTTAGCTATTTTTAATTGGTCTGGAAATTTACCTGTTTTTAACCGGTAGATTGTGAGCCACAGCTCAGGCTGGAGAGTGTGTGAGTGCGCGCCACAGCTCAGGCTAGAGAGTGTGTGAGTGCACGCCACAGCTCAGGCTGGAGAGTGTGCCAGTGCGTGCCACAGCTCAGGCTGGAGAGTGTGCCAGTGCGCGCCACAGCTCAGGCTGGAGAGTGTGCCAGTGCGCGCCACAGCTCAGGCTGGAGAGTGTGTGAGTGCACGCCACAGCTCAGGTTGTTGGAACTTCATAATTGCACACCCATGGATGGACTGGGAAACCCCTATTGCGCACTCTATGGGTTAAGGAAAGATTAGTTACCTGGGTTAAAGGGATAGATACAAGAGATGAAGTGTGCTTTTTAGTATTTTTGGAGATCTATCATCATAACCAGGAGTATCAGATTTCAAGGAAGTTAAGATTTTTTTTACTTCAGTTTTATCAGTAGGTGCCAAATACATGGAAAAATTGGGTGAATTACTTAGATAATCATTATAGTTAGTTTCTTCATTTAAGGCATGTGTGTTTTTTATAAAATGTTCATTAAATTTATTAGCGGTGTCTTTACAATGTGGGTGTAACTCAATGGCTGGTTTAATGTTGACCGATCTACCCAAAAGATAATGTATTGAAGATCACTGTGTTTTAGGATTACCAAGGTTATCCGTGAATTTGTTCTTGAAATAGAGGCTTTTTGCAAATCTTAAGGTTGACGTTAGCGTGTTTCTGTATCGTTTGTACAAGTCTTCATTATTTTGCAAGTCTTTCTAGTCTGTGTTTTTCTTTGATGTTGGTTATAAGAGCAGGAGTTATATGTGGACTACTTGCATACTTTTTATTCTGAAGGATATTTTTAATAGGAAAATGAGTTTGAAATAGTTTATCAAATCCATTAAAAAACAGATTATAAGCCTCTTTAACACAAATTGAATTTAATACAGAATTCCAATTCACTGTTGCGATATAGTTAGTAAATTTTTCCCGGGATAGTATAGTGTACAGTGTTGTGCTGGTGTTGTGTGGTCTGTGAATTAATGAGTCGAGCCTAAACTGTGAAACGGTAGGAAAATTATCTGAAACATCTGTATGAATAACGTAATTAGCGATATTCTCTTCAAGTTGTGTGGTCCAGATATGGTGTATAAGTGTAGCTGATGTGCTGGTCTGGTTATTAATGGGAAAAACAAAAAAGAATACATTAAGTTTATGAATTCAAAAACATTATTTTCATTACTTTTCAATAAATTCAAGTTAAAATCTCCAAAGATACATGAAAGTTTTGATTAATTACAGAAGAGAGAATATCAGTCATTACATTAAGAAAATTATTGAAATTACCACTTTGAGGTCTATATATGAACAAAAATAAATACTTCTTTTCAGCAATTACAGTTACAACTCCTAACGATTCGATAGAAAGAATTAAAAAATTTTATTTGACTTTGTACAAAGGAGTCATAATCAGTTGTAACATACATAGCAACACCACCACCATGAACGTTTCTGTAATTACTGTACATGTAATAACCAGGTAATTCATACAAAGAACACACATAAGAAGCCAACCTTATTTTAGTAAACCCTAGAACATCAAATTAATGGAAGTGTTAAGTAAAACTGTGTCCTGGAGAAGTTGAATAGTCTTTGGGATAGACCGTATATTCAAATTAAAAATGGTTAGAGATTTATTGAACTGTAAGTGAAGGTTATCCAAAAAGGTGTATTCTGATTTAGGAATGTTAGGTAACCTATTGCACAAGAGAAATTCATTGACCTCTAAGTCACCGTTATATTTTTCCTTGTCCACAGAAAAAGAATTAAATTGTAAGTTTTCAAAATTGTTTATGAGAAACCGTGTTGTAGCATGAAGGACGGGTTGTACTGAATCACTACTCAAAGATGCTAATAGTAATTCTCAACTCAACCAATAATTTGTTTCCATAATTACTAATGGAAGATTTGTTAAGGCAGTAACTTAATTAACCCAACACTTATCTACTTCTTTCGGCCGCGGAGCTGGTTTTTGTACAGCTGCGTAGCATCTAAGTCAGCAGCACGCCAGCCACTAACAGCCGCCGCAACATGCTTGCCACGAGGAGTCAAGGCCACAGCTCCGGCCTCTAAGGCAGGAGCACCAGACACAGCCAAAGCTGCAGCAACAAGGCCCGGTGGGGGCAGGAGATACAGCCACAGCTGCAGCACTAGCTCCGGCAGGAACACAAGTCGCAGCTGCACCAGCGCCAGCAGGGCCAGGGGACACAGCCACGGCCACCTGCAGGAGAGGCTGCCAAACCATCACCACAGTGTGTGTGTGTGTGTGTGTGTGTGTGTGTGTGTGTGTGTGTGTGTGTGTATGTGTGTGTGTGTGTGTGTGTGTGTGTGTGTGTGTGTGTGTGTGTGTGTGTGTGTGTGTGTGTGTGTGTGTGTGTGTGTGCGTGTGTCCGTACCAGGGTATGCTCCATCTGAAGGTGTCCACTGTTGTTCCTGTGAGTCTGGCCATGACACCAAATCTTTTGAAGAGTCTTTGAGCCCAGGCTGGTTTGAGCCCAGGCTGGTTTGAGCCCAAGCCAGTTTGAGCCCAGGCTGGTTTGAGCCCAGGCTGGTTTGAGCCCAGGCCGGTTTGAGCCCAGAGCTGGGAACTCCTCTTCACTCTCTAAGGTCCTACGTCTTCCTGTTCTTGAGCCCAGGCCGCCTCCTCTTCCTCTGAGGCCGGGACTGCTTGTTCCTCTTACTGGCATGGCGTAAGCATCCAGGTCTTCCCAGTTGTGTGTGTACTTATTAGGGCTGCGTCTGGGGACAGGGTTAGGTTAGGGAGGTGTTAGGGGCAGTGTTAGGTACAGTTAAGCACAGTGTTAGGTACAGTGCTCCCTCTAATTTTGTGTGAAATTGGTCGACATTGCAGGCCTAACTTAACCTAACTTAGCCTAAACATAAAATAACCGTAACCTAACCAAACAACCTTAACCTAACCATAACTTAACTTAACCTAACCAACATAACCCAATATAACTTCAAAGACGTTTTGCGAGGTAAATAATGGTGAGCACCGCCTGAAACCTTGACAGATGTGTTGAGTACACTATGTACAGTATGTATCACTTCATATTTATATCAATATTATCCGAGCAGTAGTTATGCAGATTTACCTAAAATATCATCATTATAATATACATTTTATAGAATTATTAATTTATACTCACTCACACGCCTCACCCACACCCACCCATACA
>JAPQNM010001227.1:100000-120000 GCA_029783475.1 Metacarcinus magister | reverse complement strand
GTGTGAACACTAGGCAGACAGAACAGCTGCATGTACCCCGGTGTAACACCTGCTTGGGCACCAAGTCCTTCCAAGTGGCTGCACCCACCCTCTGGAACAGCCTTCCTAATGATGTCAAACACGCCACCTCCCTAACCACTTTCAAAACGCGTCTAAAAAAACACCTATTAAGTAAACAATTTCAGCCATAAATACTTCACGTCAAGTTCCTTTGATTTATATATGCATTTTACTACATTTGTGTCTGTGATTTTACTTAGTTTTATTCGACCATGATATGCCTGCTATATCTTAATATTTTATTGCTTCACTATTTTATTAGCCTTTTATAGATTTTATTATTTTATTTCATTGTATATTTAGTACGTTTTACTGAGTAACCATATTTTTCGTTTCCTTGTTTCTGTATAATCTTATCATATATCACTTTTTATCTGTCTTCTGTATATTTTATTATCTTATTTTATTACTAGATTTAGTACATTTTACTCAATAACTTGTTATTTCGTTTCTTTGATTTAGCTTAGTTTTATCATATTTTTGCTAAACGTAAACGTATGTACATGTAAAGAATAACCATTGTAATAATGGAATAAAATTCTGATTCTGATTCTGATTCTCTCTCTCTCTCTCTCTCTCTCTCTCTCTCTCTCTCTCTCTCTCTCTCTCCCCCCCCTCTCTCTCTCTCTCTCTCTCTCTCTGTCTCTCTCTCTCCCTCTCTCTCTCTCGCTCTCTCTCTCTCTCTCTCTCTCTCTCTCTCTCTCTCTCTCTCTCTCTCTCTCTCTCTTTTTTATCTTTTTTTATTTAAACTTAGGTATTGACACAAATACAGTTTATGGGCCTACATGCTAAAATTACTTTTGTCATTAGTAATTATTTCAAAGCATTTACTAATATCTAAAATAATAAAATATTTGCATTAAAGATTTTAAAATAGTATATAAAAAAAAAAAAACACAATTCTAACTGTTATATGAGTGTCTTATGGAGGGTGGAGACGGAGCCACAAGTGGGTGGCAACCTTCATTTGTTGTGTAGACAACTGCCATACGTCCACGTCTGTGGTGAAGGAGTTCCACAATACCACAGTTGCCACAGAGAAGGAACGTTCGTGGGTGCTGGAGTGGGACCTTGGCACCTCCAGGAGGGAGTCATTGCTCAGCACCGTCCTCGTGCTACGCTCATACCTCCTCCAGGCTGTTCCCAGGTCCCTCAGGTGGGTCACTTGTTGAATCTGTGCCTTATGAAGCACAGTCAACGCGGCAACTCTCCGTCTGTGGTCCAGACTGTCCCTCACTGCTGGCTCGGCTGTTGCTGCTGCAGGATTACCTTGCCTTTGCTGCTGCTGTTGTTGTTGGCGTTGGTGCTGTTGTTGTCTCCACGGTTGTTGATGTCCTGGCAGGTTGGCGCCGCAGATGAGTCGTTCTGCCCGCTTCTGCACCCGGTCCAGCAGGTTAAGGTGGCAGCGGGCACTGGACATCCAGGTGAGCGGCGCGTACTCCATGATCGGCCTGACCTGAGCCTTGTACAGGGTCAGCAGGCCGTCGGAGGTGAGGAGGTGATTCAGGCGTCGCATCAGAGTCACCTTCTGGGAGGCTTTTCTCGCTACGTTTTCGAGGTGACGGTCAAAACGTAGCTGGGAGTCCACCTCCACACCGAGGATGTCAACGCTGTCTTGCAGAGGAATGGTGTCGCGTCCCAGCCTCAGTCTCCCCTGCAGCTGTCTGGTGTCCTCCTGAGAGCGTGATATCACCATTGCCTGAGTTTTATCAGGGGCAAACTTGACTTGCCACCTGTCACCCCAGGCCATTATGTCTGTCAGCTGCTTGTTGACAGACTGCACCACGTCTTGCAACTCCTCCCTTGCATAGGTCCATGAGAGGGTGCAGTCATCAGCATAGGCACTTGCTGAAGGGGCACTGTGCAGGAGATCATTGAAATATATGTTCCACAATATGGGCCCGAGGACAGACCCTTGTGGAACCGAAGCCTCTACAGGGAAGCTTGCTGAAGTGCACCCGTTGACGACGACGCGCAGACTCCTGCCTGACAGGTAGCTGGAGAACAGATGCAGTAGGTCCCCGGTAATGCCCATCTGTTCCAGCTTGGCTGTCAGCCCTCGATGCCACACACAATTGAAGGCACCGGCGATGTCCAGGGCAATCACCAAGGAGGGGCGGCCAGCATCCAGAGCGTCGTGCCAAGACTTAGATAGTAGTAGAAGAAGGTCAGAGGTGGAGCGTCCTCTCCTGAAGCCGAACTGTCTTGGGGACTACAGGTGGTGATCCTCAAGATAATTTGTAAATTGCTCAGCAATTATCCTTTCAAATATCTTGCTGATATCCAAGAGGAGTGAGATGGGTCGGTAGTTGTTCGGCTCCGACCTCAGTTTCTTCTTGTGAACAGGAGTCACTCTTGCATCCTTCCACTGTGACGGCAACACCCTGGACTGTAGGCACTGGCGGAAGACCATCGCGAGAGGTCCTGAGAGCTCCTCCGCACAGTGTTTGAGCAGATGAGGGCTCAAGTCGTCTGAGCCCGGCGCCTTTTTGGTGTTGGCTCCTTTCAGTTGCCTCTTAACAGCCTCCTCAGTGATTATAATAGTGTCCAGGCATGAGTCACCAAGTCGTGGAAGGGCGGGGAGCGGCCTGTCAGGTTCTGGTGTCTTCATCTTGGCACTGAATTTCTGGGCGAAGAGGTCAGCTTTTTCCTGGTTTGTGACAGCAAGACTGCCATCAGGCTTGTTCAGGGCTGGGATGCGCTCGTGGGAGGCGACGCCCTGTCTCTCTTTTACGAGGCTCCACCACTGCTTGGGGTTAAGTTGGTTAGAGGACAACAAGCTCCTCGAATTTTCCTCCCACTTAGTCTTTGCCCACTTTGCCGTCCTCGTCATAGCTTTGCACGCTGCTCTGTGCAAAGCCTTATTTTGTAGGTTGGGGCGCCTTTTGTACCTCCTCCAGATGTTGTACTTTTGTTCAGCAGCAACACGACACCGATAACCAAACCAGGGCTGGTCTTTAGGGCTTGTTGTGTAAGCTCGGTGTGGTACATGCTGCTGCTGTAAGGTGTGGAGGATGGTGGTGATGGTGGGAACGTCTTGCTGCGGGTCCCCGCTCAGCGTGGTGTCCCAAGCTATGTCGGTCAGAGCACGCCGCATGGCTTGCCAGTCCGCATGCTCCCACAGCCATATGGTGCGGTGGTGCTCCTCATCACGTGCTGGGGGGAGGCTGATGGTGGACAGGATAGCGAGGTGATCGGAGGTGCCCACATAATCCAGTGGATGGCACTGCACACTCTCACCCGCCAGGTCTGTCAACACTGGGTCCAGGGAACCTCCACGCTGGTGTGTAGGAAAGTTGACGTGGTTCTGTAGTCCCTGAACCACTGTCAACTCAGTAAAGGCCCTCACCACCTGATGTTGGTTCAGGTCACCTACAACCACGACATTCTGGCATTTGTGCGAGGCCATTATGTCATCCAGGTTGTCTGTGAGGTAGACGAGAGGGTTGCTTCCCTGCCACTGGGGTCTGTAAGCGGCACATAACAGCAAGCCGCTCCCGTCTGTGAGGATGAGGCGTGCGAACATAATTTTTTTTTCTCTCTCTCTCTCTCTCTCTCTCTCTCTCTCTCTCTCTCTCTCTCTCTCTCTCTCTCTCTCTCTCTCTTCTCTCTTCTTCAGTGCTGCTGCTGCTGCTGCTGCTGCCTCCATATTTAACTTAATTGTATTATAACTTAGACACCTTTATAAAAAGTAGTCATTGGTCGTAGAATTTAGAGACAAACGGATAAAATAGACCGTATATTACAAGGGACCAGTTTGTATGTGTATTTACCTAGTTGTAGTATACAGGGTTTCCAGTCATCCGTGGTGGGTTTTGGCATAAACAATTGTGTACTGACTAGCTTGTTGTTGTTAAGACAGTTTACCCCCCAGATTGCCACCGGGGCAGCACGATTGAAGGAAGAGCGAGCAAGGGAGCCAAGTTGGTGGCCCGTGAGAGTGCGTGGGACGCACTTGTCGAGTGTCGCTGCCGTGTGGAGGTGGAGGTGAAGAGGCGAGCGTGAGCGGAGGGAGGCAGGCAAGACGCTCGTTGTGACAGCCGGAGCTGTGATTGCCTTGTTTACCTGACTGTTTCTCTGCACTGTAATTAAACTGCACCTTGGGAAAAGTGTTTACAGTTAAGCCTTGACACAAGCTATCTAGGCATTATGGACCCCGATCCGTCCCCCCTCGATCTGAAACTGATACCGGAGTATGACGGCACGGGAACGCAGTCAGTGGTCGAGTGGATAGAAAAGCTCGAGCTCATCTGCAAGCTACGCAACGTCAGTGATGTGGCCAGTGTTATTCCTCTGCGTCTTTCTGGAGGTGCATTCGCCGTATACCTACAGCTGGACGAGGCGGACCGGAAGAAAACGGAGAAGATCAAGGAGGCACTTTTGGCTGCCTTTGCTGTGGACCCATACGTTGCGTATGATCAGTTCATCGGCCGGAAGCTACAAGCTGGTGAGAGTCCAGATGTCTTTCTAGCAGAGTTACGGCGCCTAGCGTCATTGTTTGGATGGATACCAGAGAAGGGCCTCGCCTGTGCTTTCGTTGCTGGTCTCCCAGAAAGCGTCCGGCAACTTCTGAGGGCGGGGTCACGAATGGAGACACTAGAACTGCCTCAAATTCTGGCGCGGGCGAGAGCAGTTGTTCGCGACGACGGCGCATATGGTGTTCAAGAAGTGTGTCTCGGCGCCAGGACTGGGATTCCAGAGACTACCCCGGGTCAACGGTGTTTTGTCTGTAATGATGTGAACCACTTTGCCAGGGACTGCTTGGCTCGTCGAGACACCTATAGTGGTAGCAGTCAGGGAAGCGTCGGACGCACTTCAAGACGTGGTGCGAGGTGCTACCGCTGTGGTGTCCTGGGCCACATCGCGTCAGCATGCCCGGGAAATGACCGTGGAGGGGAGGCGTCAGCGCCAGCCTCCTCTCTGGACAAACAGTGAATAAGGCGCTACCTGTCGCTGAGGTATGGCTGGACGGGAACCGGCACAGAGTATTGGTGGACACCGGGTGCTCTCGGTGCGTGGCTCACGTCTCGTGTTGCAAGAGGTGGAGGAAGGAGGACGTAGCCATTCTGACCATCAGCGGCGAGGAGCAGAGATGCGAAGGCACAGGTATTGTGCGCCTCCAACTTGGCAACGGTGCCTCTGTTGAGGTTAAAGTTTTCGTGATCAGTGCCAAGCCTCTAGGGTTTCCGTTCGTGTTGGGAATGAACGGGGTCACGGCCTTGGGGGGAGTTTCGGTATCCGCGCATCGTCAAGTACGGTTTGGTGTGGAGGACGCCCCAGTCTGTGCAGTTGCTGGCACTACCACTGACATAAGAGTTGACGAGCAAGACTTCAGTGCTACCTATGATGCAGCAAGTAACACCTGGACGGCGGCGTGGAAGTGGTCGGGGGGTGGAGGAGTACATCGTGCCTCGTGAAATAAGAGCACAGTATGAAGAGGAGGTGGATAAGTGGGTCGAGGACGGATGGTTGGTGCCGCACGATGAATGCAAGCACGGCCCAGCAAAGGGGCTGATTCCCCTGATGGCAGTTATACAGCATAACAAGGGGAAGGTAAGACCTGTTCTTGACTTCAGGGAGCTGAACATCCACATAGACACCTACACGGCAGACTCCGACGTCTGTGCCGACAGAATAAGAGAGTGGCGAAGGCAAGGTACGAATGTGTGTGTCATAGATCTGAAGAAGGCCTACCTACAGATACACATGCATGAGTCTCTCTGGCCGTATCAGATTGTTATATACAAAGGTTGCAGGTACTGTCTTACCCGTCTGGGTTTTGGTCTGAACGTCGCCCCTTTGATAATGAAGACTGTCCTCAACTCGGTGTTATCGCAAGACCCCGATGTGAAACGAGGGACGTCAGCTTACATCGATGACGTCTTCGTGAATGAGGATGTCGTCACAGCCAGTCGCGTGGCGGAGCACCTTCAACAATACGGCCTGACCTCCAAGGCTTACGAACGTGTTACAGACGGTGCAAGAGTGCTGGGTCTGAGGGTTTGGGGGGAGCGTGGCATGCTACTCTGGGGACGTGATGGAGAGGTGAGTGGTTTACCCAGTCAGCTCACGCGGCGAACAGTATTTTCCTACTGTGGCAAGTTGACTGAGCACTTTCCAGTGTGTGGGTGGTTAAGAGTAGCGGTGGCCTACGTGAAAAGAAGAGCTAACCTTGTCACTCACGGCTGGGATGACGTCATCGTCGATGGTGATCTGAGAGCTATGCTGGAAGAAATTGTGGAAAAAGTAAAGAAGAATGACCCTGTTCGAGGCAGGTGGGATGTGAGAGGAGATGCAGCGAAAGTGTGGGTTGATGCCAGCTCCTTAGCTATGGGTGCTGCAGTCGAGGTGGACGGGAAAATCGTCGAGGACGCCAGCTGGCTGCGTCCTGACGGCTCCAGCCACATCAACATGGCCGAACTTGATGCGGTCATCTTGCTCTAGTGTGGCGAATGAGTCGAGTGGAGTTAATGACCGATTCCTCCATTGTCCACCGATGGATTAATGACGGCCTTACTGGACGAGCGAGGCTGAAAACAAAGGCTGCTAGCGAGATGTTGATTCGCCGACGAATCGGCATTATTGTATCCCTGGTCAAGGAGTGCGGACTAACCCTCACAGTAGCTCTAGTGGCCTCCAGGGAGAACAAGGCAGATGCCCTCACACGGGTGCCTCAGTGTTGGTTAAAGATGCCCGCGACCAACACCACGGAATTACCAACAGTGTGTGCAGCAGCCGCCGAACTACCTACTGAGCACCAAGTGACAGACGTTCACCATTCCCGTGGCCACCCCGGTGTGAGAAGGACATTGTACTTTGTGAAGAGAGTGAACCCAGCAGTGACAAAGGGACAGGTGCGTACTGTTGTCACTTCCAGTCAGATATGCCAGTCCATCGACCCAGCACCTGTGAAGTGGCGTAAAGGCAGCCTGTCGGTGGAAGGCATCTGGCAGAGGGTTGGGATGGACGTTACGCATTGCAGAGGGAAGTCTTTTCTCACTCACTGGGGGAGGCGGTGGTCTAGTGGCTAGCGGTCGGGCATACCAGCTCAGGGTCCCGCGTTCGAGCCTCGGCACGGGCTGGCCACTTTTCTTCATTACTACCGCCGAGTGGCCTAAGAACACCCACATGCTGCCATAACACCATCCTCGCCGGGACTGCAACGTTATATGCGTGAGGAGCTTCCGCTGGCAGCAGGAGCCTATCAATAAGAAGCAACAAGGCGTCACTTAATAAATCTAACCCGCGCTACTAACGGGCGGAGGCCAACCATCTACCATCTAAGGTCTCCCTGAAGCCTACCGGCGCCATGGGTAAAAAGATAAAAAAAGAAGAAAAAAAAGAAAAAAACCTCTCATTGACTGTGGGACGTCTCGCTTCGCCGTCTGGCGCCCGCTGAGGCTCCAGACAAGTGAGAGCATCATCGAACAGTTAGAAGCAGTATTTTACGAGCGCGGGGCACCAGATGAGATCCTGACGGACAACGACACCGCCTTCCGCAGCAAGTTGTTCGCTCGGTTTGCCTTGCGCTGGAACGTAAACATTCACTTCCGGGGAGCTTATGCTCCGTCTGGAAATGGCGTTGTTGAGAGGCGCCACAGGACGGTGAAAGTTATTGCTGCAAGAAAAGGATGTTCTATAGCAGAAGCGGTGTACCTCTACAACATCACGCTCTTGGATGACTGCTTGTCGACCTCCGCGCCAGCGAACATGTTATACGGGTACTCCGTAAGAGTGCTAAGAGAAGACGCGAGCAAGAAGAGCGATGCTGGAGCAGCAAACAACCCTACACGCTATATATATATATATATATATATATATATATATATATATATATATATATATTGTCAGGGCCGAGGTGACTACCAATTAATATTATCTTTTTATAGAGTTGTGGGGAAGAAAAATCATGGAGTATGATACCCCGAATATATTTACACACACACAAATAGCAAACAATAGGCTAGAAGCCAAAATAAATCAACATTTCCGAAGGCATTTCTGGAGACTTGGGCTCCCTTCCAGTGTGCCCTTCAACTGTACCTACACCATTCGACCCTTCCTGCTGTTTGAGGAGCAATCTACGTTGCCGAGTTTTGCTGTCACGCATCTCACCCTCAAAACAGCTGTACAGGGAGTTATTTGGGTGTCATACCCCTGCTCTGGTAATTGTTTACGAGCAGTTCGTCGTTGGTGATTTATTTTGGCTTCTAGCCTATTGTTTGCTATTTGTGTGTGTGTAAATATATTCGGGGTATCATACTCCATGATTTTTCTTCCCCACAACTCTATAAAAAGATAATATTAATTGGTAGTCACCTCGGCCCTGACATATTGGCGACCTCGCCAGGATAAGAACTACCAATTATTTATTATCATTTTACAGATTGTGGGTTGTTATCTAAGTCGCTGCTGCGCGCCGTTGCTGCCTGAGGCCCGGGAGTAATGTTATGAGTGTTTTGATTGCCGTCAAACTCTTGCTTTTGCCAGATTTTTGCACGTGAGGTGTTGTCTAATTTTTTGTTTGTTTGTGTTGTGTTCTCTGTTCAGTCTTCTCCATGTCTTCCTTTCAAGAACTGAAGGAGCAGGGTGAAGCCCTCGGTCTGCAGGGCAAGGAAATTGGCCAGTGGATCTTGAACAACAGAAAAACGAAAGGGAAGAAAGACAAGCTGAGAGAGAAGAAAGACAAAGACAAGCTGAGAAGGAAAGAGAAGAGAAAAAGACAAGCTGAGAGGAAAGAGAAGAAAGACAAGCTGAGAAGGAAAGAGAAGAAAGACAAGCTGAAAGAGAAGAAAGACAAGCACAAGCTGAGAGGGAGAAAGAGATCAAGCTGGCAGAAATTGCAGCTAAAGGTAAGCCCTCAGTCCTACCATCACATGATCCTGTTTCCAGACCTAGTCTACCACCATACAAGGATGAAGAGGACATTGCCACCTATTTAACTAGGTTTGAGCGTGTGGCCGAGATGCTGGTTTTACCCAGAGATACCTTTGCCGTTCGTCTGGGTTGCCTCCTTACTGGTAAAGCTGCCGAACTCTACACGTCCCTTCCGTCATCCACCACTGAGGATTACGAGTTACTGAAGCAAGCCTTGTTAACAGGCTTCAGTAAAACTCCAGATGGCTACCGGGTGGATTTCAGGTCAAACAAGATTAGAGTAGGACAGAACTACCATCAGTTTGTTACCCAGTTATCGAGGATGTTTGATTCTTGGGTTGAGTCTTCCTCTGTGGCCAATGTTTATGCTGATTTAAGGGAGTTTATCATCTTTGACCAATTTTTGTCCTCCTTATCAGCAGAAATACGCCTATTCATCAAGGAAAGAAGGCCTACCAAGCTGAAGGACGCAATACAACTAGCGGATGACTGGGCATCCGCCCACAACGCCTATCCTAAGGTCTCTTCCAACAACAACGCTAAGAAAATCTCCCCTCTACTTGCTACTCCACTCCAGCCTCTACCTTCTCCTGGGAGTCAGACTCCCTCAACCGTGACTTGTCACAATTGTGGGGAAGCAGGACATATACGACCACGCTGTCCCAGGAATCCTCGAGCATTCAAGGATGGAACTACTACCACGCCCCCCTATAAGGTTGGATTTTGCTTAGAAGACCATAAAGTGCCTAACTTCTCAGTTACGGGGACTATTAATGGGTCATGGTCTTCCTCTATAATTAGGGATACTGGATGCTCTGGAGTTGTAATTTCTGAGGAAGCCTTGCCAGACATTGACCCATCACTCTGCCCCAAAGTACAAGTTGCTGACTATTTGGGACGCATCGACGAATTTCCTGTCGTTAAGTGTTACTTACGGTGCCCATTTTACACTGGTTGGACAGATGCTGTAAGGGCCCCAATTAAATTTGCTAGTGCTCTAGTTGGGAATATTCCCGGAGTACAAGATCCTGATAGTCCTGATTCTCTACTCAGTAACGACAACCATCTTCTCCATAGTGACCATGACCAAGCCACCACTGACGTTTCTTCCCTACAAGATCCTCTGTTGCCTCCTGATGACTCGCCTTCGCCCGGAACTTCCCTCTCCTCTCAAGAAAAGAACAACCGCCCTTCTGGATGTCAACATCTACCACCAGTTGAGTCCTCCACTACTCAAGTGTGTGCTGTGGAGACCAGAGCCGGTCGATCTAAACGGGTCCACCCTCTAGTTCTGCCTAAGCTCCATCCTTTGACTGTAACCCCTGATGAGTTTCGTCAACTTCAGGAATCCTGTCCTTCCTTGACGTGTTTACAGTCAAAGGCTACCACTCAAGAAGTTGAGAAGGCACGGGATGGTGCCACATACCAGTTCATACATGAGGACGGCCTCCTGTACCGAAAATGTCTCTCATCGGATCACCTTCAAAAGGTAAATGGTTTATCCTTGGTTGTTCCCAGCGATTGCCGTCCTGTCATCCTACGTGTTGCTCACGAAGGTCCTTTGGCTGGACATTTCTCCCACCGGAAGACCCAGATGAAGGTCTTGCAAGACTTTTATTGGCCAGGGATGTGTGCAGACATCCGGGATTACTGCCGTTCCTGCGACAAGTGTCAACGTATGTCGGCTAAGGGTAGGGTACGTCCAGTACCTCTTCAACCGTTACCTGTCGTAACTGAACCCTTCTCCAGAGTTGCCATTGACTTGGTAGGTCCCTTGTCTCCACCATCTTCTGAAGGACACCGTTACATTGTCACTCTAATTGATTTCTCCACTGGGTTTCCAGAAGCCATGCCTCTTAAAGATATTGACACCATATCTGTATCTGAAGCTCTGCTAACCATCTTCGCCAGAGTGGGAATCCCCAGGGAAATACTTTCCGACCGTGGGACTCAATTTACTTCCCAGCTTATGGCAGAGCTACACAAACTACTGGGAGTAAAACCCATCTTCACCACGCCTTTCCACCCCAGCGGAAACGGGCGAGTTGAGCGGCTGCACGGTACCCTGAAGTCTGCCCTTCGGAAGCTGTGCTCTGATAAGCCCAAGGAGTGGCATCGATATTTGATCCCTACTTTGTTTGCCCTCAGAGAGATCCCTAACGACCGGACTGGATTCTCTCCATTTGAACTCCTCTATGGCAGGTCAGTGCGGGGTCCCCTCTCGGTGCTCCGTGACCTTTGGGAAAACCGTAGGATCCCAGAAGATGAGAGATCAACCTTCCGTTACGTCATCGAGCTACGGGAGAAACTGACCGAATGCGCCCAGCTTGCTGCCAAACACGCGGATGTGAGTATCGCCCGGTATAAGTCTTACTTTGACGTAAGATCTCAAGACCGTCAATTCCAGCCAGGCGATGAGGTATTGTTACTACTGCCTAGTGACTCCAGCAAGTTGTTGGTTGCTTGGAGTGGCCCTCACAAAGTTTTGGAAAAACGGGGTAAGGTGGACTACTTGATCGAGATGCCAAGAGGACCTAAACTTTACCACGCCAATATCCTCAAGAAGTACCACCGGCGGGCCCAAGTTAACCAGCTACAAGTCCTCGACGAGATTTCACCTTTAAGCGAGCCCGAGGAAAAGAGTAAGTCATCCTATTTGAATGAGGGTATTGATGATTTACCTGAGCTTTCTTTAACACCTGATAGTCCAACTAATGCTGAAGAACCTATCATTAATCACTGCTCTCACTTGGAACCAGTCTGCTCAGGTTGAAGACCTGTTTCTCACATACCAGTCTACTTTTTCGGATCAACCTGGCTGCACCAAGACTGTCGAGCACGACATCACCCTCACTACAACGGAGAGAATACAAGCGAAGATCTACCCGGTGCCAATCCATCTCCAGCACTACTACCAGGAAGAGGTTGAGCAACTGTTGAGTCAAGGAATCATCCAACCTTCAACCTCTCCACACTGCTCTCCGGTTATCATGGTCAGGAAGTCCGACGGTACGTATCGGATGGCCATTGATTACAGGTTACTCAACTCAGTTACTATTTTCCATGCTGAACCATCCTGCAGTATTGAGACAGAGCTGCATAAGTTCGTTGGTGCCGAGTTCTTCTCAGAGCTAGATTTGAGTAAGGCATATTACCAGGTTCCACTTTCTGCCAAAGCTCGACGCTTCACTGCGTTTCCCACTCACAAGGGCCTGATGGAATTTACTCGGATGCCTTTTGGTCTTGTTACGGCCTGTGCCACTTATATTCGCTTAATGAGGATTGTGCTTGCTGGCTTGGCCAATGTTTCTTTTTATTTTGATAATATTTTTGTGTATTCATCTGATTGGCCCACTCACATCTCTGCCCTCAAGTCTGTTTTAGATAGACTACAACATAACGGTCTGACTGTCAAACTTAAAAAGTGCCGGTTTGGAGCAGAGTCCATCAACTATCTGGGATTTGTTTTGTCCCGCGACCATCTTCAACCACAAGTTGGCAAGTTGACTGCCATCACCTCCATGACTCCTCCTACCACCAAGAAGTTACTCCGGAGTTTCCTAGGTTTGATATCATTTTATAAAGCTTTCATTCCTCAGGCCTCTGAGCTTACCGGCCCCCTCTCTGACTTGTTGAAGAAGCCGGTACGGGATCCCCTCCAGTGGACTGAAGATCTGCTTGAACGGTTCAAGCTGCTGAAGCAAGCCTTGACTTCGGGACCTATTCTGCGTCTTCCGGACCCCAGCCAGACCTTCGTCCTACGTACCGATGCTTCAAACTATGGATTAGGTGCTGTACTCCTTCAGTACCATGATGATCGTCCACATCCCATCTCTTACGCCAGCCGGAAACTACTTGATCGGGAACGACGATACTCTACCATCGAGAGGGAATGCCTGGCCATCGTATTCGGCATTCATAGGTTTGACTTCTATCTTCGAGGTAAGGAATTTATCCTTGAAGTAGACCACAAGCCTCTAATATACCTTCAGAAATTCAAAGGTAAAAATGATAGAATACTACGATGGGCTTTAGGTCTTCAACCCTATAAATTTAGGGTTGTTCATGTTGCCGGGACGGACAACATTGGAGCCGACCTTCTCAGCCGGCAATAGCTTTTCTTTATTTTGTTTTCCTGCACTCCAGTCTTTTACAAGTTTTGTTTCCTGCACTCAAGTATTATAAGTTTGTTTATGTCTCCTGGTCAGCTGCAGTTCTTCGACATCAGCTGTGCAGCAGATGTTTTAGTGGGGGCATGTGTGAGGAACTGCACCTGCCTCGTCTTCCCCTAATTAGTGGTTGAACTACCACTCTCGTCTGCCGGCGCTTGTTCACCACTTTTCCCCGCCACTACCCCACCCCCTTGTCCAGGGGTATGGGGGTAGTCTAACCGAGCCAAGCTCCACGCCACCGGCTTGGAGAAGGACAGAACGCCTCAGCTCTCACACCTGACAACACCTCACCACCTGCTGCTGGTTCTCAACATTTCCGAAGGCATTTCTGGAGACTTGGGCTCCCTTCCAGTGTGCCCTTCAACTGTACCTACACCATTCGACCCTTCCTGCTGTCTGAGGAGCAATCTACGTTGCCGAGTTTTGCTGTCACGCATCTCACCCTCAAAACAGCTGTACAGGGAGTTATTTGGGTGTCATACCCCTGCTCTGGTAATTGTTTACGAGCAGTTCGTCGTTGGTGATTTATTTTGGCTTCTAGCCTATTGTTTGCTATTTGTGTGTGTGTAAATATATTCGGGGTATCATACTCCATGATTTTTCTTCCCCACAACTCTATAAAAAGATAATATTAATTGGTAGTCACCTCGGCCCTGACATATATATATATATATATATATATATATATATATATATACATATATATATATATATATATATATATATATATATATATACATATATATATATATATATATATATATATATATATATATACACACACACATATATATATATATATATATATATATATATATATATATATGTATATATATATATATATATATATATATATATATATATATATATATATATATATATATATATATATATATGGGTGGGTTTCAAGGGGCTTGGGAAGGATTAGGATAATGGTTGGGATAAGGATAGGGATTCGAACTAGGTAAGGGGGCAGTATTTGGCTTAGGATTAGGAAGGTGTTATTTCAAGGCACTCAGGTACTCCAACAGGAATCGTGAATGTGGTAGTCTGCTTCACAATGTGAGGCCCGACTACCACCACAAGTTTGTCGAAGTTGTTGTTTTATTTTAACTGGCAGAAGGCCAGCAGGGCTATACAGAGCCCTCTAGGGTTGGTTTGGCACCAGTAACTAAGCAGTTATGCGTGTAAAAAAAACAGAGTTTCGGGAGTGCGTGTGTGTGGTGGCCGTGCCCACAAGTTAGGGGTCACACGGACGCAACACAACACACACACACACTGGGATCTGGGCGCGGATCCATGGTTCGTCGAAGACGGCTTTGCTTATTCTGTAAAAAAAACAAAAACTCACAATTTGCCTTAAAAACTATTATGAAATAGCTAGATTTTCAACAAATTTCTTAGGGTGTTTACAGCAGGGTTGGGTGCAAGTACAGGCGACTGTACTTAAGTCCAAGGCCAAGTACCTGGACATTTTTTAAGTACAAGTACAAGTACAAGTGTACAATCACTTTGCTATGTACTTAATCCCACGTACAAGTACATGTCATTGTATTTAAGTACAAGTACAAGATGAAGGAGTGGAGAGTGGAGCGTGACAGGAAATAAACGTGTACTGGTTCTGTCTATACGGTGTGTACTGTAGCATGTTACCAATTGTGAAAATACTACATAGTTATGTTCCTTTATCCTATATTATACTACAATATCATAACACTCAATGCAAGTATTGACCCAGTAGTATCAACACAAAGTTCAATACAATCTATATACAGTATAACACTTTTGATTAAATGCAATGTACTGGTTTGTACTTGAATGTACTTGGTATTTTTCAAGTACTTTGTGTCTAAGTACAAGTACAAGTACAAGTATAATTTTAAACTCCAAGTACAAGTACAAGTACATGTACTACTTGTACCCAACCCTGGTTTACAGCGCCCCCCCAAACCCCCCGCTGATTAGGCTCGCTACACACGCCACCCCCATCCTCCCCCCCCACTCCTGAGAGGAGGGGGGGGCGCAATTCTAGTGGTTGTCCCTAGGCGCATTGTTCCCTATATAGCTATGCCCCTGGAGGAGGGGGAGCTGTGTGTATGTGTGTGTGTGTGTACGTGTGTGTGTGTGTGTGTGTATGTGTGTGTGCGTAGGTGAGCGTCGTTTTGTGGTCATGTCCATAAGGGTCCGTCATCCATGTTATCCATATGGGCGTAGTAATGGGCGTACACGTACACACACACACACGCACACACACACACACACACACACACACACACACACACACACACACACACACACACACATTTTATCCTGGAGGCCACTGCATCTGCCTCCCTCTCATAACACGTACACACACACACACACACACACACACACACACACACACACACACATTTTATCCTGGGGTCCACTGCATCTGCCTCCCTCTCATAACACGTACACACACACACACACACACACACACACACACACACATTTTATCCTGGAGGCCACTGCATCTGCTCCCTCTCCTAACACGTAAGTGGAGGTGGAGGTGGAGGTGGTAAACACTCTGAGTTCCCTCCTCGTCGTTATTGATGACAACTCTGAAGGCTTTCTCCAGCCCTTGCTCCCTTGCCACACGCCGAGCCACTACCAAGCAACTGTACATACGTATATCTGTTTTAAAGGTTGGCGTGACTACACCATGAGTGCTGTACTAATATCTTGTACAGCACTCAGTTAACACACACAGTTCTTATGAACGTATTAATATGGGTAATATGTAGGTATGAGGGCGGCGCGTAATCTCTCCCATGGAAGGCTCGGTAAACACTGACTTACATAATAATGATGTGTCGTTCGTGAACGAGTCGGTTCATAGATGCACGATAGGAGCCGGATCATGGCTTTGAAAGCCGTTAGAGAGCCGATTGAGAGCCGTTTATCCTTAAGTTTCCATATTTTTGTGATTTTCTAACAAAATGCAATGATTACCGATTGTTAATAATAATAATTATGATAATAATAATAATGATAATTACGAGTATGAGGCCTAGTAATTGAAAACAATCTAATAATGTTAATCTCGAGGAGGCCCTTGCCTTAAGTGGCGAAGACGTCCAAGATCACCTGTCACACGAACACTGGCCTCGAATTGCCTCTAATGGATCTCGGAAGTTGGCACCTGTTGATGCAGCCCCACGCCCGATGGACCACGCCCCTATCTCCGCCAAACGACGTATAGAGCATGACTTGCATAGCAGTAGTGAACCATTGTCTCCTGCTGCTAAAACCACTAGGTGTGATGTGCCGCCTTCCCAAAGTGAAGCTCCGAATTACTCTCTACCTCGACCTGCTATTCAAAGTATACCTTTCCTGGCCACACCTGTTTCCTGTGCCTTTGCTTCCCGTGCTGAATACGGCAAGCTTCTGTTTAACGGGAACCGAAGGTTGATGTGAAGCTTCGTTGGCTGTCGGAAGTTGTCAAGATGTTCAACCTTGGTCGGAAGCTGGCTGAAGTTAAGATGTCTGCAGTCACCTCTCAATTCGTATACATATCAAGGCGCCGCCAAGATATCATAGATGGGGTTAAGGGTGGTGTGGTTCCATCGTTGTCATTGGATGTTCAGGATTCGGAAGACAGGCCCCGTAAGTTCCCTACATAGCTCATCACTCGGTGTCACGGGTTCAGCGGGCTTGTGCGGCGTCCGTGGATGAAACTGCGTGTGGAAGGACAGAGGAATTGTCACACGGGTTCAGGTTCTACTTCCTGGTTGTAGTAACAATATTTTATTTATTGTGTGTAGAACTCGTTACGATAAATCTGTAGGATAATTACAAGCCTTCCGACACCCAACCTCTTTTCACTCACCTTCGGGAGGCTCTGTAGCACCTAAGTTTTAAATTTAATGTACCCAGAGTGTTTGGCAAATTAAACAAGTAAGACAAGCTTCTTTAGTTTATTTAAATAAGCTTCCCCTGAAACGGAAAGATTATTAAAGACTCTCACACCATTCACTCGCTAACCTGGCTATAAAGAACTTAATTGTAAACCTTAAGATTCCTTACTGTACTCACGACCTTCCTACTCTCGAGGAAGTAATGTGCGCAGGCGTGCGTACACACGTGGTCCAGCGGGCTTGTGCGGCGTCCGTGGATGTAGCGGCGTGGGTTGAGGGGGGCACACGTGGTATCCCGATACACGTCTCCCTCTGTCCTTCCACACGCTGTTTCTGTAAAGAAACTCCACCACAAACACAAGGGGGCAGGACAAACCAGACTCCCACCTTAAACACAAGGGGGGCAGGACAAACCAGACTCCCACCTTACTCAGCCTCTCCACTCAAGCTCCACTAGGCCTCTCCACCACACTTCCCTTTCTCCACCGCCAGTTTCTGTACAAGAAACTCCACGTAAATCCTCGCTCCACCTCTGCAAATCCCAGTCCACCTGACGATGATATACAGGGCAAAGCGAGAAATATATACGTGGAAAAAGACTCCAACCCCAACCTTCGACCTAACTCCACCTCTGCGCCAGCCAGACTGTCTGCCCGCGGCATGCCGCGGGCCGGGTCAGCACGGGTCGCTTCTACCCCGCCCGGGTCATGGACATGCCACACGCTGCCATACGGCGTCACTCTGGTTGTGTTAATTCGTATAACACAACCCCAATTTAACATGCGCGTAAATGTTACACATCATGCAACTATCCCTACAATTAAGTAGACCTGCTTGCATGCAGAAAATGTCTCCCAGCTTGATAATACCCCCCCATGGATATAATGCATTTTAGGTTCTACCCACACTCCTTGTCTGAAATGCTGCATTCGGATTGGTTCCGGCACAGGACCTACGGGTGACGTCAAAAAGGAATATTCCACTCAACGAAGCGTCCCCAGCTGTGTCACGTGCACCCAGGAAACTTCCAGGACCCCACATTCCTTAGCCATGACGTAGCTCTCCTCTGTCTCGTAGGCCCAAAAATTCCACCCATGACACTCGGTATCCAGTTGATACCGACCCATCATTGGCTAAGGAATTGCCGGGAGTGTATACTGTAAGTCGCTTCCTACAGAATCGAAAACCCATTAATCGACTCGTTGTCACTTGGAGCCTTCCAGACCCACCCTCGCCTCATGTTAATGTCTCCTTCCTCCCTTGTCTACCATCATGTGAACTACGTAGAATGCCTGACAAAAAGCCGTGGTGCTTCAAATGCTGGGGTTTCGGTCACATTGCACGGTACTGTTCTGGCCCTGAAAAGCGTGCGTTTTGTGCTGCCGAGCATGACACTCGTTTTTGCCCTCATCGCCGCCCTGCACCACGCACAGCGGCTGACACTGCCTCGGCATCGTCATCAGACTCGCCACCTCCGCCTGCACCAGACTCCTCGCAGTGGAAGTGCCCGCGGTGTCATGACCACGAATGTCTGACGCCAATGGATGCAATAAATTTATTAAAACAAAACAAAAATCTCTCTCTCTCTCTCTCTCTCTCTCTCTCTCTCTCTCTCTCTCTCTCTCTCTCTCTCTCTCTCTCTCTCTCTCTCTCTCTCTCTCTCTCTAATAAATAAATAAGAAAGAAGATTGATAGTGTGTGTGTGTATGTGTGTGTGTGTGTGTGTGTGTGTGTGTGTGTGTGTGTGTGTGTGTGTGTGTGTGTGTGTGTGTGAGAGAGAGACATACTGCATACATAATATATATATATATATATATATATATATATATATATATATATATAATAATAAATCATAAAGGCTATAAACAGAATATGTGAAACTACTTTAAAAAAAAGTATTTGAGAGCCGCAAGAGCCGTTTGGGAGCTGAAAGAACCGGTTCTATTGAGTGAACGTGAATGAAAGAATCAGCTTCCTGAAAAGAGCCGGAATTCCCATCACTGTTACCTAACTGTGGATATGTGTGTGTGTGTGTGTGTGTGTGTGTGTGTGTGTGTGTGTGTGTGTGTGTGTGTGTGTGTGTGTGTGTGTGTATGTGTGTGTGTGTGTGTGTGTGTGTGTGTGTGTGTGCTAGCTGAAGAGGAAGAGAGAGGAGAGAATATGACTGATTTAATTTTATTTGGAAGTTATTTGACAGACAGAAAATGTGTTAAGTATAACCAACTTACTAGACATGTGTGTGTGTGTGTGTGTGTGTGTGTGTGTGTGTGTGTGTGTGTTTGTGTGTGTGTGTGGTGATGGAAGGCCGGTGTGTGTGGGGGGGGTGAGGGGTGTGGTCGGTGGTAGGAGGCCTAACATACCTTTCTCCCACCCTCCTTGCCTCACCTTCCTGTCGCTCCCTGTCGTAACCGTAGGCCTTGACGTAAGCCTTACGTTACGGCTGCTATATTATCGTTATAAATGGAAGGAAATGGTTGTAAAAGCTCTTCCTTCCTTCCTTTTTTCTTTGTCTTATTTCTTTCCTTCCTTCCTTCGTTCCTTCCTTTCTTCTTTTCCTTCCTTCCTACGTTCCTTCAATTCTCCCTTCCTCCCTCTCATTGCTTCCCTTCATTCTTTCATGTTTTTCCGACTTCCCTCCCTCCCTCCCTCCTTCCCTCCCTCTATAGAAATGCTGAATATCTCTCTCTCTCTCTCTCTCTCTCTCTCTCTCTCTCTCTCTCTCTCTCTCTCTCTCTCTCTCTCTCTCTCTCTCTCTCTCTCTCTCTCTCTCTCTCTCTCTCTCTCTTACGTGACTACAATCCACTATTTTTTTCTTTACAAAAAATTTTTCTCTCCTCTTCCTCGTCCTCCTTGCTAATAATAATGATAATAATGATAGTAATAATAAATGTATTTTTAACAAACTAATTTTTTGAGATCTTCCAAAAATTTTTAATAACCCATAAACAGGACGAGGAAGAGGAGGTGGAGGAGGTGGAGAAGGAGGAGGAGGAGGAGAAGGTGAAGGTTT
>JAPQNM010001227.1:67500-95000 GCA_029783475.1 Metacarcinus magister | reverse complement strand
TTTGAGTGTTTGAGTGTGTGTGAGTGTGTTTTGAGTGTTTGAGTGTGTGTGAGTGTGTTTTGAGTGTTTGAGTGTGTTTTGAGTGCTTGTTTAGTTGTGTTCGTGTGAGGTTAGGTAAGGTAACTATCTGTGGGGGAGAAAATTTAGTTTGAGTGTGTTATGTTATGTTATGTGTGTGTTTTACTTTGTGTGTGTGTGTGTGTGTGTGTGTGTGTGTGTGTGTGTGTGTGTGTGTGTGTGTGTGTGTGTGTGTGTGGTTAGTAGACATACATAATTAATTATAATATATTAACACACTTCTTTATTTCATTCTCTCTCACTCTCTCTCTCTCTCTCTCTCTCTCTCTCTCTCTCTCTCTCTCTCTCTCTCTCTCTCTCTCTCTCTCTCTCTCTCTCTCTTTCTCTCTCTCTCTCTCTCATTACTGTTCCTTTACTCCTTTTAAATCGTCTTGATGGGTTTGCAAATTGTGTTTAATTTTGTTTAGTTGTTCTTTTAGACGATCCAATTCTTTCCCTCCTTGCTTGTACTCTTTCAATTCCTGTGTGTGTGTGTGTGTGTGTGTGTGTGTGTGTGTGTGTGTGTGTGTGTGTGTGTGTGTGTGTGTGTGTGTGTGTGTGTGTGTGTGTGTGTATGTGTGTGTGTGTGTGTGTGTGTGTGTGTGTGTGTGTGGGAAAAAAAAGAAAATTATTATTAGTAGTACACATACACATAGATAGATATATTTTATTTATTTCATTATCAATACTACTACTATTATTATTATTATTATTATTATTATCATTATACATATATACGTCATTCCCATCACTTCCCATCACCTAATCTTCCCATCCCTTCCCTTCACTTCCCATCCCATCACTTTTCTAACCTTCCCATCCCTTTTCTAGCATTCCCATCCCTTCTCCAGCCTTCCCATCACTCCTATAACATCACTGCCCCATCAGTTCCCATCACTTACAGCAGTCGTGGCAATCGCCAGGCAGGATAAATGTGCTTTTTTTCTCTGCTAATTGTACTTCAGTTTCCTCCAACGAAGAATTCCGAAACTGTTGTCTGATCTGAAATGAAAGATAATGATAATGAGAGAGAGAGAGAGAGAGAGAGAGAGAGAGAGAGAGAGAGAGAGAGAGAGAGAGAGAGAGAGAGAGAGAGAGAGAGAGAGAGAGGAGAGAGAGAGAGAGAGAGAGAGAGAGAGAGAGAGAGAGAGAGAGAGAGAGAGAGAGAGAGAGAGAGAGAGAGAGAGAGAGAGAGAGAGAGAGAGAGAGAGAGAGAGAGAGAGAGAGAGAGAGAGAGAGAGAGAGAGGAGAGAGAGAGAGAGAGAGAGAGAGAGAGGAGAGAGAGAGAGAGAGAGAGAGAGAGAGAGAGAGAGAGAGAGAGAGAGAGAGAGAGAGAGAGAGAGAGAGAGAGAGAGAGAGAGAGAGAGGAGAGAGAGAGAGAGAGAGAGAGAGAGAGAGAGAGAGAGAGAGAGAGAGGAGAGAGAGAGAGAGAGAGAGAGAGAGAGAGAGAGAGAGGAGAGAGAGAGAGAGAGAGAGAGAGAGAGAGAGAGAGAGAGAGAGAGAGAGAGAGAGAGAGAGAGAGAGAGAGAGAGAGAGAGAGAGAGAGGAGAGAGAGAGAGAGAGAGAGGAGAGAGAGAGAGAGAGAGAGAGAGAGAGAGAGAGAGAGAGAGAGAGAGAGAGAGAGAGAGGAGAGAGAGAGAGAGAGAGAGAGAGAGAGAGAGATGAGAGAGAGAGAGAGAGAGAGAGACTGAGAGACTAAAGAAATATATAGTTATACATAAATATACACACACATACATCCTCTCTTTCTCCCTCTCTTCACACACACACGCACACACTTTAACCTCCACACACACACACACACACTTTACCTCCCCCTACCCCACATACACACTTTACCCCCCCTTACCTTTCCCCCCCCCCACACTCACCTCCACTGTAATTTCCTTGATGCTAACGATCCCCAGCCTATCCTTCAGGCCTACGAGTGCACTGCGCGCCTCCATCTGCTGCTGCTCCAACTTCTCTCTCATCTCTTGAATGGTCCTCTGGTGATGGGAAGTGATGGGAAAGTGATGGGAAGAGATGGGAAGTAATGGGAAAATGATGGGAAGTGATGGAAAGTGATGGGAAGTGATGGGAAGGGATGGAAAGTGATGGGAAGTGATGGAAAGTGATGGGAAGGAATGGGAAAGTGATGGGAAGGGATGGTAAAGTGATGGGAAGGGATGGGAAGTAATGGGAAAGTGATGGGAAGTTATGGAAAGTGATGGGAAGGGATGGGAAAGTGATGGGAAGGGATGGGAAAGTGATGGGAAGTAATGGAAAGTGATGGGAAGGGATGGGAAAGTGATGGGAAGGTGATGGGAAGGTGATGGGAAAGAGATGGGAAGGTGATGGGAATTTATAAAAATGTAAAAATATTAGTGAAGGGAAATTTAAATAAGATATCTTTACAAACATTAATATTTATCACAACAATAAAAAAAAAATAAAAAATTTTAAATAAAAATAAAATAAATAAATAAATAATTAAAACAAAACTAAAATAACTTACTTCATTTAGCTTGACACTCTCCTTCCATTCCTTTAGGGTTTCTTCAAGTCTTGCTAATTCCCTTGCAACAATCTTCCTTTTAGCTGCGGCCTTAACGCACACTGTTACATTAGATCCTGCTGCTGCAATGTTAACTGTTAGCCTCTGTAGGGTGCGTAGGTGCTCTTGTATATTGACCTGCACGGTGAAAGGGTGCGTTAGGGTGTGTCAGGGTGTGTTAGGGTGCGTTAGATAGTGTTAGAGTATGTTAGGGTGCGTTAGATTCTGTTAGGGTGTGTTAGATTCTGTTAGGGTGTTAGATTCTGTTAGGGTGTGTTAGATTCTGTTAGGGCGTGTTAGAGTATGTTAGGGTGTGTTATGGGGTGTTAGATTCTGTTAGGGTGTTAGATTTTGTTAGGGTGTGTTAGATTCTGTTAGGGCGTGTTAGAGTATGTTAGGGTGTGTTATGGGGTGTTAGATTCTGTTAGGGTGTTAGATTCTGTTAGGGTGTGTTAGATTCTGTTAGGGCGTGTTAGAGTATGTTAGGGTGTGTTATGGGGTGTTAGATTCTGTTAGGGTGTTAGATTCTGTTATGGGGTGTTAGATTGTGTTAGGGTGTGTTAGAATGTCATTATTATAATATTTTGGATTTTCCATTTTGTGGCCCGTAAATTCCACTAGAATTGAGGTCAAAAAAGTTTGTTTTCCCATTTTACTACGTAAATATTAGTCCTACAGGAAAATTGTATAGAGGTAAAGTTATGGAGTTTGATAATGTCCATCTTATACTCTCATTATATTTCAAATAACTCTAATACTTATGAAGAAATTTGAAATTTTGTGAAATATATTAGTGAATAATACTTTACACTCCTACATCTATAATTACAATCCAATGCCATTTCACTATAGCTCAATAGAACGGGCGTCTCCTGCTCTTTCTTTTATATTCTATACGTTTTTTTACATAAACCCCAAACATTTCGAGTTATTTCAAAATATATGACTTATCTCAAAAGATCTAGCTATGAAATTTCGTGAAACTACGAAATTTCATGAAAATTTCCACACCTTTGAATCTCATGAAAATTTGTACAATGATGTTTTCGGTCATGATGAACACGAATCTGGACTTATTTTCATCATTACTATAACATCAAACTGTATTTCACCCTGGCTTGCCTAATAACAATAATGAAATAACCATTATTTAAGTTTACTGGCTGATGCTGGTCTCATATCACAAAAATATATAAAGATTACCTATCCTAATTCTACTCAATATAACGTATTAATGGTATTTGGTTTCCATATCTTGAACTGTTAGCGAATTAAAACTGATCAAAAATTATTAAAAGTACTTTTTACATTCCTACATCTATACTTACATTCAACAGTGTTTGAGAAAGAGAGAGAGACACACACACACACACACACACACACACACACACACACACACACACACACACACACACACACACACACACACACACCTTAATAACGGCGGCCATCTTGGATTTACAAGCTACAAGGTCGATTACTTCTTCTTCTCTTTTTTTCAATTGATCTTTCTTGTAATTGCTGCGCTGAACTAACCCTTTCCTTGGGGGTGGGGGGGGGTGGGGGGGAAACATTGAATTATTAACAGAAACAAAATATAACCAAGAAGAAAATAAGAAAAATAATAATAATCATACACATATTACAACACACACACACACGCACGCACACACACACACACACACACACACACACACACACACACACACACACACACACACACACACACGTACACACACACTTACCTTTCTTCCTTCCTGGATGACAAAGATCTTTTATCATTTCTCCAAGTCTCTAGATTTTTATTTAATTCTTTTTTCTTCTTCTAGAACCTTCTGAAGCAACTCTTCCATTTTGGTCATCCTAGGAGGAGGAGGAGGAGGAAGAGGAGGAGGAAGAGGAGAAGGAGGAGGAGGAGGAGAAGGAGGAAGGGTTAATATTTATCTCCAAACAATAATTTTCACTTTCTTAATTAATATATAAATCACTATCACCCTGTTTTTAAAGTGTATAATTTCACCCTATTTCTCACCCTAACTCCATCACCTCATCGCCCTATTTTCTTTATTGTCTATATTTTTCACTCTATTTTGGGTATAATTTCACCCTATTTCTCACCCTAACACCATCACCCTTTTCACTTTCACCCTAACACACCCTTTTTCATGTATATTTTCATCCTATTTCCTATATTTCTCACCCTATTTTCTATATTTTCACCCTATTTCTCCCCTTAGTTCCATCACCCTGTCACCCTATTTCTCCCCCTAGTTCCATCATCCATTTTTTTCACCCTTTCACTTTTTCTCTACTTGCGTCTACCACATCCGTTTAAAGATCCAAATAACGCGCATGCCTATAACTGCACCTAATTACTCATTACCAGGTCATTAGAGATTCGTGATTAAAGAGAATGCTCTCTCTCGCTCGCTCTCTCGCTCTCTCTCTCGCTCTCTCTCTCTCTCTCTCTCTCTCTCTCTCTCTCGTCTCTCTCTCTCTCTCTCTCTCTCTCTCTCTCTCTCTCTCTCTCTCTCTCTCTCTCTCTCTCTCTCTCTCTCTCTCGACAATGGTAGTAGTGATAGTGATGTTTACATTGCGTTGCAGGGCTAAGTATTTCCTTTTATGACAATTGCTTGTAAGCATACACTCAAGTGTGTGTGTGTGTGTGTGTGTGTGTGTGTGTGTGTGTGTGTGTGTGTGTGTGTGTGTGTGTGTGTGTGTGTGTGTGTGAGTACTGCGACATACATGTATAATAAAGACATGGCACTCATATAGACCTTCATGTCCCCGTCTAACCTTGTTGCGCCGTGTCAGTCCATTAATACAAGGCGATAATTGCATTGCATCGATTACCTGAGTTATACTGATGGCGGACGCTCGTGGCAGACGCAGGAACCAAGCAGAAAGAGACGCCGGATGGGACGGAGTAAAGGAACAAAAAGAAAATTATCATCCTCCACCGTAATGAAAAGCCGACTTGAATTGTAATGCTTCAAGGAACTAATTCCAAAACCTCCATTACTTTACCTGTATATGTACGGTTGATTTTCTTTAGCGTTGTGCTCTACAAAGATGATGAACTGTAAGCACCGCATAGGATTTCTTGATCGTTCTAATGTGTTGCTCCCCGCCCAGGACCGTATCAGGGAAGGTGGAGAACATTTGTGGACGTGAGGCTTAGAGTGTAGAAAGAAAAATATAAATTAATTAAACTCGTATTCTAAGATATTAACAAGAGTGTATATGAAAGAAGGTTCCTCATAATGTACCCTTTGAAGAGCTATTTTCATTGAGATTTCAAATTTAGATAACTATATGCCTCTCTCTCTCTCTCTCTCTCTCTCTCTCTCTCTCTCTCTCTCTCTCTCTCTCTCTCTCTCTCTCTCTCTCTCTCTCTCTCTCTCTCTCTCTCTCTCTCTCTCTCTTCTCTCTCTCTCTCTCTCTCTCTCTCTCTCTCTCTCTCTCTCTCTCTCTCTTTTCTTCGGAACATAAAAAGTGAAGGACAAACGCGGACCACGAAGAAAGCATCCACAACGGAAAGCTTTGAAAACAAGCGACAAACACGTTATAATTACTTTGAGTGAGTGTTTGTGTAACCTCTTGTAGGAGAGCTTAGAGAGCGCTAAGTTTTAATGATCTAAAAGACAACGATTATATAACAACCTTAATGTATGGAATGTAGCCAGGAAGCGTCAGTGTCAATATAACGTTGTTGAAAAGTTTAGGGAATGTCTCACACTGTTTTCTCAATGTCTTGCTACATCACTCACTTAGCTCACCTAAACAATTAACAAGAGAGGAAGCCATCATGTAAAATAGATAGATAAATAAAGTGTTAGAATCGATGCCTATAGTAGAGAGGATTACGTTCAGTAGAGTAGAGTGAAGCAGCGAGGCAGCACCACGCACTCTCTTCCCCTTGTGGTACAGAAGCCAGCGAGGCGCTTTATCAGTTACGATCTTGAATAGTTAGAAAAAAAGGTAATGAAACGAATACATCAGTGAAGGTTAACGACTGATTAGCGTGCAGTATTCAGCGGCGGCATTGGAGGCAGTGTTGTAGTAGTAGTAGTAGAAGTAGTAGTTGGAATTATGGGTGTTGCTAATGTCAAATTAACTACCACATTGGAACATTTGGTGACTTTTTACATCTTCACCTACTTAATACTCGTTAATGACCACACGTAGCTTAGGATGGAAAGAGTGATGTTGATGAGATAGATGGATGCTGCTATTGTGGTGGATGGGACTTAGAGGCGTAATATAGAAAGGAAGCGTTGATAAGAGTGATGCTGTGAGGTGGTTTAGCCAATGGTAAAGGCAGTGCATCAATGTCATAAAGCCATAGCTGACCAATTACCTTCTGGGGTCTAACTACCTTATCTTATGAACAGGATTTTAGTTTATTCACTTGTTCCTTCGTGTCTTTCTTTTCTTCATGTAGTTTTACCGAACACAAGCGATGTCCATATCGTGTTATTTTTTTGCATCGAGTTGTTGTAGTGCTGATCAATTAGCCTTAACAACACCTGCCCTAAGGACCTCATTTACCCTCACAACAGAAGAAAGGAACACTAAAGGGAGATCAATGTGGATTCTCCGCTGTTAATCCTCACAATGCCGGTAAGCCTTTATTGACGGTCTCTCAGTGTTTTTTTTCTTCGGGTGTAATGAGCGACTATTGTTGCTCATTAATAAGGCTTCAATATCACTAATCGTCACTGTGTTCACTACTTATTGCTTAAAAACTTCCGTGCCTACAAAACGTTGATTGATTTGGCTTGGCAATGGTGAGGCGAGATTATCCGACGCGGTAATGAACTGGACTGCTAACACTAAAGACTTAATACACAGTTCGTATGTGATTTATGCCCGTGGAAAAAAAGTACATCCTGTGTTTCGATAAGATGAGACGACTGAATACACGCCAGGCAACATGTGGCAAGTGGGTCAGTAGTTTTGCCTGCTCTTTCTTTGCCATTCTATACCTTTTTGTATACGTAAACCTCACACTTTTCGAATTATTTCAAAAATAATGTCTTAAAAAAGCCTTAGTTGGACCTGGAAACTTTATTGAAAATTTTGTACGCCAATGAATCTCATAAAAATTGGTACACAGGGGTTATTGATCATGATGAACACGAATTTGGACGCAGTTTTATGATTACGATTTGATTTTCACGTATCGTATCCGTGACGGAGATGAATTTTTTTATATTGCGTTTTAAAACTTGCATATTAATTCAATTTTATCCATGCTCTTTCTTTATTATTATATACCTTTCTTACGTAAACCTCATATTTTTTGAGTTATTTGAAAAAAAAAGTATTTCCTATAAATCCTTTCTTGTTCTTTAGGTATTGTTTTTGTGCGAATGGGTAACAAGGTAGTGTCCTCCTTTTGAGATTCAATTTGCTTCTTCTTATTCATAACTTGAGAATTTAAGTCAAAAACAGTTTATTGTTGGCGAGATTCAAGGGGAGTGTTAACATTTTTTTCTATTTATTTTGCTTAGGACCTGGTAAAAGCACAGGAGGGAAACAGTTCAGGTGAATTATCCTTAGCATTATAGATAGAAACAGGCAAGGATGTATCTCTAATTATTAATCTAGGTACCACTTCTTCAGCAGCCAAGTTATTTCTTAGGAGGAGTGTTGCCTTGGGAATTGGTATATCTGCTTCAGTAACACCTACTACTACTGTGCCTTGGAAAAGTGTACAATTTAGTTGTATTTTAGCTGGTTTTACTTCGAAGATACCAGATATAAATTGAAGGATAATTTTTTCATCAGTGTACTTATAGTGAATTCCAGGCAAGACCACTTTGACTAATACAGTTTGGGCTGAAGCCTTGTCTCTTATAATGTGCACATAATGTCGTGGCGAATCCTTTCCAAGTGAAACAGTTCATTCTGATCGAAAATGTTTGACAGGATCTAGTGCGGGTTCACCTTGGGCAAAGTTGTTATGAGGATTTATGGATGCAGCTGACCTTGTAAATTCAGGACCGTTGTAATGAAAGGATCCCTACAATATTTGAACGTATGATTCTCGCTCTCTCTTGCAAAATTTACAATAATAATGCTTACTCTTTCCATAAGCTCCATCATTATATAATCAAAATTGGGACGTACAGAAGACTTATACATTGGTTCGTAAAAGTTTCCACCACGGTGGCATCTGAGGGTTTATTCTCCTGCCATACCCTCATAAAGGTTCATCTGTACAGGCAAGATAAACCTGAATTCCTTTGGGTCAAGTTCACAATATATTCACCTGAACCTCACAAAGTGCCACTAAAGACTCGATATCACTTCCAGCACCACACCTTTTAGTAGACAAGTGACACTACTCTTACACTTCCTCCTCAATGAAAAAAAAATCTAACTTACGTAACATGTAAAGGCATATACAATACTGCCTGCGATACTAGCTCCTACAGCTCCCTCGTAATGGGGGAAACTTGGTAAATACACAGGATATCGCAATATACCTTGAAGAAAAAATGGATGGAGAGAAATTACAAGAGTTGGTGCAACGTTCCCTCGTTAAAAGAGACATGCAATTAAAACTGATGTCCAATTAAATAGCAATGAGAGAAAAGTGAGTCGAGACAACATTGCATCAAAGAGATTGCCGTCAGTGAAACCTGAAGAGTTGATGAGAAACACTTCCACCTCGGGCCCGTGTTGGTTTAGCGTCCCTGCCACGATGGGGACTGGCCATGCAGGGGAGAACAAAGGCTCAGGTCGAGACAACAAGACGCGGGTATGGACACACACACACACACACACACACACACACACACACACACACACACACACACACACACACACACACACACACACACACACACACACACACACACACACACACACACACCCACACACACACACACACACACACACACACACCCACACACACACCCACCCACCCACCCACCCACACACACACACACACACACACACACACACACACACACACACACTATAAGTGAAGCAATGGTACAGGAAATTAATATCCTGAACCCTACAAGGTGGAAGGTGATGACGAGGTGTAGGTGTGTGTGGTGATGAGCTTACATGTTGAAGGTGAAAGTGAAGGTGAAGGTGAAGGTGAAGGTGAAGGTGAAGATCTCTACAGTTGAGTCCCTATAGTGCCTGTAAGTCACTTTGTTTTGTTGTAGGTGAGTGTACGTGCGAAATACATCCATACGTGACTTATTATTCGTGAGTGTGAGTGTGCATGGCTGACATTGGAGTGCAGTGGACGTGAAGTGGAAAGCGGTGTTGGCTGCCAATCTCATCAACTATCTGACGTGAGTTTCAACCTTAGGCCGGCGCGCAGCTCTCTATGCTATCCACTCACGGCTCCAGAATCGTGCAGTGACGGAGTATCGAGGGTAATGATATGTGGAAGAACACTGTGGTAGCATTGACGAACAAAGCCGACAAGAGATAATTGAGCAGACCGCAGCTCATCTGTGTGCACCGACACAGGCCTCGCACTTAACACACCTGAGAGAAGAGCGTCCTGTGTGCTGTGGCTGGAGGTTTATTTAGTGCTCGGCCTAGGACACAGACAGACTTAAAGATGACTACTTTTGTACTCTCGCTAGATGGAAGTCACGTGATGCCCAGTGCCCAGTGCCCAACAGTGGTACACAGGGGCGTATCCAGCCACACTAACCCAAGGACACATGTCTGAGTCGTGTTGAGCAGCATGCAGCGGCTTCGTTATGGCTTCCCAGGAATGATGTTTACCTTCACTAATAAACCTCATCATCTGCCAACACGCTACACTGACTGCACCTGAGAGACGGCACAGCAGCCACGCAGCATATATCCTTGGAGCAGTGTCCCCCGCTGACGAATGTGCAGGTGTGGCACGTGTGTAACATGGAGGGGCTGTGTACCTCCCTCCTTCGCGCTCCAAGTCATGCCTCGCCACTCCCAGTCAGGTCAAGTCACTTTTGTGTTGTTATTTATCATGCTGAGTAACATATCATGGTGTCGCATCTCAACAACGCACCGAGAGCTTCAGCTTATTAGCGTTCCTTGGCGTTTCCCACACAGCAGCACTGAGATGAATGCGACGTCATGGCGTGTGGCGCTGTGGATGCCGCGGCGTCCACACGTCCTCTGCAGCGTCACCGTCAGCGTCGCAGGGCACCATATTGCACCGTGGAGTTTTTCTACCTTGTTTATTCTTTCCCGACACTGAATGTCTATTTATGTGTTTCAAATAACCAGTTGTTTCCTTCATCTATGCCAAATGAATGAGTTAGATTGCCGAGTTTCTCAACCTTTAGCTACTCGACGTCTACTTTGATATGCGTCGAAATGTTGCAGCCCATCACAGGAACGGTTACTAGCTGGCCGTTCCATCCACCGTCTTAGTGTTGAAATTATGTACGTGGTCACGTGGCTGATACAACATTTCTCGGAAAACGTTCCATTCTCGCAGAGTTAACTCAGTCGGTGAATTATCAACTGTATCAACCACCATGTTATCCTTGTTGATGTTGCGGCCACGTGACCCTCAGACACGAGTGAGAGTTCGAGATCAAACACCAATCTTCTGAAGGTGAGGAGTGTGCAGATATTCCACGGGGAGTATGTCTCACTTTTTCTCCACCTTTCTTCCGTAACTACTTTTTTTATTGACCTTTCCCCTTCTGTTGTCACTTATCCCATTCCCCATCAAGTGTTTTCTAGTCCATACACCACGTCATCTGGCTTTACCTGCCGCACATGTCATTTTCCGCTTAACAAAACTACCCTGCTGTTCACCCATTTTTCATACCCTTTCCCTTTTTGGCCCCAAACACTACTTCACCTGATAACAACTTGCTCTATGGCGCCCACTCTCCCACTACCTCATTCTTACTACTGTCATTTAAGGTTTGAAATAGAAAGGGACATACCCAAGATATAGTAAAGTTATCCAGCCAAGTGTCAGTGTTATGTTCCCCTAAAACTTTACTGTTACATTTCTGAAACTCTTCTTAGCACGCCGCTGCCACTGGCCTGGATGTATGTGAGAGTATTTGTCGTCTTAAATGTAATATGTTGAAGAATGATATATATTATTAGTCCTAGTTTGCCCTCAATTATAGCCTCGTTTTATGAGGGGAAAATACTACTACTACTACTACTACTACTATTACTACTACTACTACTACTACTACTACTACTACTACTACTACTACTACTACTACTACTACTACTACTACTACTCATCCTCTTTTTTTCCTCAACAGTAATTCTCTGTGCCTGGTTTCCTCCCTTTCGTACTTTAGTTTACCCTTTTTATTTTTTACCTCTCTCCAATTTCTCTCCCCTTCTGTTTCCTCCTGTGACAAAGTTCCTCCGCCCTTGTTTCCTGTTCCTCCAGTAGTTTCCTCCCCACCTTCAAGATTCCTTTGCTTTGCTTCTCTTCCTTTGTATTTCCTCAAAGGTGTTTTCCATCCTCCTCAAGCTTCTTTTCTCTTCCAATTATCTCGTGTTTTCCTTTTTTTTTATATTTCTCATTGTCCTCACTCTCTCTCTCTCTCTCTCTCTCTCTCTCCTCTCTCTCTCTCTCTCTCTCTCTCTCTCTCTCTCTCTCTCTCTCTCTCTCTCTCTCTCTCTCTCTCTCTCTCTCTCTCTCTCTCTCTCTCTCTCTCTCTCTCTCTCTCTCTCCTCTCTCTCTCTCTCTCTCTCTCTCTCTCTCTCTCTCTCTCTCTCTCTCTCTCTCTCTCTCTCTCTCTCTCTCTCTCTCTCTCTCTCTCTCTCTCCTCTCTCTCTCTCTCTCTCTCTCTCTCTCTCTCTCTCTCTCTCTCTCTCCTCTCTCTCTCTCTCTCTCTCTCTCTCTCTCTCTCTCTCTCTCTCTCTCTCTCTCTCTCTCTCTCCTCTCTCTCTCTCTCTCTCTCTCTCTCTCTCTCTCTCTCTCTCTCTCTCTCTCTCTCTCTCTCTCTCTCTCTCTCTCTCTCTCTCTCTCTCTCTCTCTCTCTCTCTCTCCATGCATAATTTACTGGGTGTGATCCCTGGCTGTGACCTGATGCCAACCCCTCACCTTCACTAAGGGGTGAGAGCAGTAACACAGACACTCTTGGTCACATACATTATAGCCTAAGCATTATTTATGGCGGCGTCTTTGATTTACGCACGTCCTCTATCAACTTTTAAAACAGCCGCATAAGCAAACGGGCTCTTTCCTTCCCTCCCTCTTTGCCCTTTTCAGTCCAGTCGCACCCAGTTTCTTGCTCTAAATAAAACTTGTCTCGTCCTCACTACCCTCACCCCCTCCTCCCTATAAGTCTTTAACCATGTAACAGCATCTCCACACCTCTTACTATAACCTTACTGTCTATACCCTATGTGTCAGCAGTCTTCCAACTCAGAAATATAACCATTTGCGTTCCCCCTTAAACATTATGATTAACCTCCACCTCCTGTCTCGCTCCCTTTCAAGTCGTTCATCGTCATTTTCACATTTTCTCTGTACCTTATCCCTATCTCGACCCTCCGTCTAAATCCTCCCTCTTTTCTACACCTTCATCGTCACCTTTCTGCCCTCCGTCTCTCTGCGACCATCCATCTTTCCCCCAACACTCCCTTCCCCCTTTCCAACCAAACTCAAACTCTCCTTTGCCACTTTACTTTACTTTACTTTACTTTACTTTACTTTACTTTACTTTACTTTACTCTCCACTCTCCTTGCCATCTCTGTTATCTCTATCTATGTACTCTGGCGCCACTTTCACACGTTTTCATTCACGACTCATCCATATATACTCACTCGGTTTGGAGCACCATCATCATCATCAGCTGCAGCACGACGACGACGACGACGACGATGATGATGATGATGATGATGATGATGATGATGATGATGATGATGATGATGATGATGATGATGATCCTCCTCCTCCTCCTCCTCCTCCTCCTCCTCCTCCTCCTCCTCCTCCTCCTCCTCCTCCGAACACAGCCCATCATCCCACTCCCATCCTAAGCCGTACGCAAATTAACACAAATTCAATTATTCCATTTAACATCTAATTTGCTGTCGTAACAAGGCATCTCAGGCTATTAACAAGCGACTCTCTACACCGGCGGCAGCGTGCGCGGGGGCCTTAACGACGCTTTTGGAGGACGTTAGGGCGGGTAAGATGCCGTATACCTGCCCAGCGCATCTCCAGGCTTACACTGCCACGCCTGGGATTACACGCAGGAGAGGGAAGGAGCGAATGAGCTTGGACAAGGGGTAAGACTAAGATCAAATCCCTCTTAATCAATCAATCTCTCCCTCTCTCTCTCTCTCTCTCTCTCTCTCTCTCTCTCTCTCTCTCTCTCTCTCTCTCTCTCTCTCTCTCTCTCTCTCTCTCTCTCTCTCTCGATTGGGGGTCGGATGGCTCTGTGGTACAGTTGCGAGTTCGATCCTGGGTCACGGCAGCTTCTTGGTGAGAGGGATAGCGCTTTTTCGTTAACCCTAGTAGAACTATATGGTCTGTCTATAGCTACCTAGTTCGGGGAGTATTATTTAATCACATTCTTTAATCTCTCACTTAGATCTACACGAATTCTGTTTCCCACTTTCGTGCAGCTAATTTTCGTGCTGCAGCTTCCTAACGGCTGTTTATAATCTGACGAAATGTTTGTAAGTGATTGTAAGGAGAGAATGCGAAGATATACCTTGAGGAATTATGAGCCGAGGAGGAAGAAGGAAAAGAGGGAGTTGGGAAAAGCGGAAATGCAGAAGAGGAAGAGAATTAGTAGAAGCGAAGAGAGAAGAAAGAGGAATTTTAAGCGAGGGTAGAAGAGGTATGGAACCGTTGAATACGAGGAGGATGTAAGCTCATAGGTAACTTAGGGAGTAGTAAAAGCTAGGGAAGAGGAGCAGACTTGGCTGTCATCAATCCACTTCAAACTGGGAACTCTAGATCATCCTTGAGCGCGAGTAAACGAGTCCGCTAAGAGGAAGTGGAAGTGGTCTAGATTTCTTTTTAAAACACGTATCTAGAAAATGCTCTCTTACCGCAAGGAAAACGTACGTGTGTGTGTGTGTGTGTGTGTGTGTGTGTGTGTGTGTGTGTGTGTGTGTGTGTGTGTATGCGTGTGTGTGTGTGTGTGTGTGTGTGTGTGTGTGTGTATGTGTGTGTGTGTGTGTGTGTGTATGTGTGTGTGTGTGTGTGTGTGTGTGTGTGTGTGTGTGTGTGTGTGTGTATGTGTGTGTGTGTGTGTGTGTGTGTGTGTGTGTGTGTGTGTGTGTGTATGCGTGTGTGTGTGTGTGTGTATGTGTGTGTGTGTGTGTGTGTGTGTATGTGTGTGTGTGTGTGTATGTGTGTGTGTGTGTGTGTGTGTGTGTATGCGTGTGTGTGTGTGTGTGTGTGTGTATGTGTGTGTGTGTGTGTGTGTGTATGTGTGTGTGTGTGTGTATGTGTGTGTGTGTGTGTGTGTGTGTGTGTGTGTGTGTGTGTGTGTGTGTGTGTGTGTGTGTGTGTGTGTGTGTGTGTGTGTGTGTGTGTGTGTGTGTGTGTGTTTAGCATTTATATTATTAAGGGTATGTGCTGGCTCTGTCTGTTTTATGTCTGTTTTTTGTCTGTCTTTTATATGTCTGTTTTATGTGTGTGTGTGTGTTTGACTTGTCTGTTTTTTTCTGTCTCATATTAATAACACTCAAAAACTATATAAAAGATTACTAATATGCGAGTAGCGTGGCCTTTGACTGCTTAAATAACTGCCTATACAAGCACATTCTACAAAACTATTTAATAAAACTACACAACTCCTAACATGACAGTATTTAAAAACAATAACGCATATGTAGTACACCGCCGTAACAATGGCCGACCCGAAAACTGATATTTCCGCATTGTGAACCGGAGCTATCATAACAGTCGACGTTATTTCCAGGTTACGTTGGATATGGAGCCTTCCTGTCGCAAGCTAGGGAGGGAGAGGGACGGAGAGGGAGGGAGGGGAGGGAAACGTAGGGATTGGAAAAAAGTTAATGCTTCTCTCCTCGGCATAACTGATAATTCCTAACACACTGAAGTAAGAGGAAAATGAAATAGCAATTAAAAATATGATGGGATAGAAATGCGTGATGATGGGCAGGTAAGGAGGTGAGGCGTGCGTCACCTGTGCTGTCATCATCATTTTATAATCATCCCACTCACCTTCCTGGAAAATATGTCGTCTTCCTGGTTGTGACTCTCGAGAAGGTGAACCATGGAGGCAGCCTGCGGAGGAGGAGGAGGAGGAGGAGGAGGAGGAGGACGAGGAGGAGGAGGACGAGTAGGAGGAGGAAAAAGGAAATATAGTCTTTAGATAATACAATATCTTATGACACTGATGCAACACAATTTTAATGAATAATTGCTGTATTGTCTTGTCACCATAACTCAAATTAAACCCAGATACTCTCACTCCCTCCCCCCTTTACCTTGCCGGAGCAGTAGTCTGGGAGTGCGTGGGACAGCACGAAGATAGCAACTAAGAGCAAGTTCATCAGGGTGAAGGTCCAAAAGTACTGGCGCGGGTAGTCCATGTTGCCGTAGGTGTCTATAAGCACCAGCTGCAGACACAGCATTACCATCAAACGTACGTAGGTGGGGGCTGCCAAGGGGCTGAACACCGCATTCACCTCCCTCACCACACACCTGCAAACGGGAGGGTTGGTTACTTTGTCCTGTAATTAGGTAAGTATGTCTTGTTATCGTATCATTATCATCATTATTTGTTAGTTATCAAAATATAATAATAATAATAATAATTCATCCTCTCTCCAAGATCCCAGTACTCCTACTCCTACCATTACCACAACTCGTTAATTTTATTTATAAAAAAATGTTTGTTCTCATAGAAGTTACCTCCGCTATAAACACTATAACTAAAGTATGAACTCAGTTTGTTATCCATCTATGGAATCTTTCAGTTATCAGAAATTCACTTAATTCCATACACATCTAACACTCACTTGCATCATCCACACCACACCCACTTGCATCACCTGACATCACTTCCACCACACCCTGACACCATTCACATGTCTTCCACACTCTTAAGCATCACCCACATTACCTTAGCGCTATTTTATTCACGTGTCACCCACCCTCACTCACCTCAGACGATGGTGGAGGTGACTTAGGTGGGCGAGTTTGGCGGCGTCCCTCTCTTCCATCGCCTCAGCCAATTGGACGTTCAACACATGGAACTTCTGGGCGAGGTGAGCAAGGTCCCGCGCAGTTGATGTGTGTGGAGACGACCTGTACGTGAAGCGAGCAATAAAGGAATTAGAGAGTGTAATTGGCAATGGTAGCAAGACTCGTAGTTAAAAGGCATGAAGAGAGCTGTGGTGTGAGATTAACGATAGCTGTAAAGCCAATAATAACTTGAATGCTGCAACACATATATAAGCAGTAATAGAGGTAACTTTGATGGCGGTGGTGATAACCCAGTGATGCCCAGGACCAGCGCAGCGACGGTCATTATACTTTTTCCAGAGGTACAGTTCATCACCACCTCAATTAACAGTTATCCTCACTCACCTTTCCACATTTATAAAACGAACATTAAATAGATAGAATAGAAGTCCAGTTGTTGAAAAGTTACCTGAGAAAGTAAAATATAAAAAGAACACAAGTTAACGCAGATGCATACTCAAAATGCAAAGAATTGATCTGAAAATTATGTTTTTTATCGAATGAATTTTATGACGTTCTTCAAACACTACCATTTATGTCGAATCTAATTTGTATCGCCTTGTTAACCCTTCAGTTCCCTTCAACACAAAAAAAAAGCACATAAAAAACACAAAAAAACATAAAAAAACACCATCACCGCCACCACTACCACCCATTAGCACCACCCTCACCAGCACATTGCATAATAGTTTTTTTTCTTTATTATTTTTACTCCCTCGATAGTATTAGCGGAAGAGTAGTGGCTTATCTTTTTTTCCACCTCCTACCATGACCATTATCCAGTCTTACCTAAAGTACCATTATCAAACTCTTCATCTTGTTTACCATACCTTCTAGACCTCCACTGACCTTAATTATCCACCTTCGCTCTCTTGCTTACCTTACCCTCAGCGTTACTCACAATTAGGAAATAAATCTAGCAGATCATGGTTGTATCCTCCCTGTCAAGAAGTTCGGGTGGAGAGTATGTGTCTTTCGATTTTTCCCGCAACAAGTTGTGGAGAGCTATGGCAGCAAGGGTTATGTCCTTCACATGCTCGGGAGCAGTTCGAATAGGTTGTCGGAATACCTGGAAACGGGTTGCCAGAATTCCGAATGCATTTTCGGATGTTCTCCGAGCACGGGACAATCGATAATTAAATATTTGTCTCTCCTGTGTTTCTCCACGGCCAGGGTAGGGCTTCATTAAATACTCCTTTAACGGAAAAGCATCATCACCAACGAATACATATGGGGATTGCTTATCCGTAAAAGGATATTCTGTTGTCCAGGAATATTCACCCGTTTCTGCTCTACAACTTCCTTGAGGGTGCATCGATCCCACACACCACCGTCACTTGCCCTCCCACAAGCACCAACATCCACATACAGGAACTTGCAGTCAGCATCAACTAGAGCCATCATTATCACACTATAATTACCTTTATAGTCATAATAGTTTGACCCAGACTTTGGTGGCTTCTGTACCAAGATTCGTTTCCCATCTAATGCTCCAATGCACATGGGGAAGTTCCACTGGTGAAAAAACCCACTAGCTACTTTCTGCCACTCCACTTCTGTACGTGGAAGCTTCACATATTCAGTTTGTAGGACTTGATATATTGCCCTACACACTGATGGGACAATCCTGCACACCAGGTTGTGGCTTATCCGAAACTGACAGGACAGTGATCGGTAGGATTCTCCTGAAAAATAAAATAAATAAATAATTTTTAAATTTTTTTTATTTATCTATCTATCTATCTCTCTCTCTCTCTCTCTCTCTCTCTCTCTCTCTCTCTCTCTATATATATATATATATATATATATATATATATATATATATATATATATATATATATATATATATATATAGATATAGATATATATAACCTAACCATAGATCAATCATCTTCAAAACATACTCATCCTTCTTGTTAGGTTTGATTTTTTTTTTTAACATTCGGAATAAAATGTTTTCATTGATTGCACAGACATATGATCTATTTTCATCATTACCACCAAAATCAAATACAATTTTAAAATTTTTTAACCTAAAAAAAGATGACATCTGCAAATAACTAAATAAGTAGCCAATCAATCCTGCCTCCGTTATTTTTTGGTGCTCTGGTTCTCGCGTTGGTTAAGTTATGTTAGGTTAACCTAGGATAGGGTACATGAGATATGTTACGTTAGGGTAGGTTAGTTTAGGTTAAGGTATGTTAGAATATTTTATGTTAAGCTAGGTTCTACAGATTAGAATCCTTATTTTAAGACTGCATTTTTAGAATTTCTGACCTGTTGCTAAATAGCGAAGTGTCAGACTGAGACGTTCAGCGGCAGTCACAGCTTTACGCATGTTGGTGTCCTTTTTCTGTATGAGAGGAGTGACCAAAGCCAGAAGCTCATTAAACTGCTCCTCATTGAGACGTAGCCACTGCCTGAAGGTTGATGGATCCTCCTGTCTCAGCTCTCTCAGCAGTCGAAAGGCTACACTTTCCTCTCCTCCTCAAGAGCCACTGACGACTCCATAGCCTCTTCTTTTTTCCCTCTTCAACTTCCTCCTTCTTTTTCAAGAGCAGCAACATTGCAATGGCAGCAACTTCATCGTCTGAGGCCGCCATCTTGACAACACCAGTAAACAACGTGTGTCCGCTTTGTTTTGATGAAGTATATATTACACCGGCTCGGCTCAGCACCGAATGATGCTGCTCACCGAAATATCGGCGAGCATCAAGCCAGCACCGTGTGATCACCCGACCAGCGTCGCCGGCTGCAAAATCACCGCCGCGGGATGAAATCAGCTTGGGAATTGCCGAAAAAAACGCTCGTGTGACCGCGCCTTTAACTTGAGGAAACATCACATTACACTGCATTGTAGAACTCTAAAAATAAATAAATAAATAAATCGCTACGTAAGGAACACCATGAGTTTTTAATATTTGAGGTCCTTAACATGAGCTGAACATCATAACTTTTACTACATAATCATCAGGTTTAAGCGATTATTAACCTTACAATTTTCTCCATAAGACTAAACAGACAGCCGGTCATCGCACCACATACAGCAACTGGAAGCTTACTGACATCACCCTTCAGTATGAGAACAGAACACCTTGGTAAGCACAGGCCACTAACCTTATCGGCGAGACAGCTCGCCTCAAAGCTACCAAACATTTCTCAAAAGTTACGACATTTTATCTAGAATTTCTTTTCTATGAGTATGAGAAATAATGATCTGCTTTTTTCAAGATTAAAAAATATATTATTCATCTACAGCAAATAACGGCAAAATAGAATCACAAGCGAGTTAAACGATTGGGTCGAAAATGTGAAAGTGATCCGTACTGAGTCAGTCTTACACACACAGGACAGCCAGTATCCCCACTCCTTCATCCTTTCAATGGCAAGCTGAAGGCCAGTTTGCTTGCTTCTGACAACCTGGACTCTTTCCACGACAGGAACATCACGAGCTTAACTGATGTATATTTGGAATCCAATTTTATTTCCATCTATCGATCGTTTTTATTTCATGTAGAACAGCGTTTTGCAGCATTTTGTTTAATTCAAAATTTTGTTATACAGTTCTTAGGCAGCGTCCTTTTATTGCACAAAAAGATGAAGGCATCGTCACCAATAGTTCCACCCTAGAATGATCACCAATTGTCCCACAACGCCTAACCACTTTTATTTAGCATCATATATATATATATATATATATATATATATATATATATATATATATATATATATATATATATATATACGATATTAATCGAAAATATGATTTCTAACACAAGTATTAGCGATTCGTTTTCCTTCAACTTCGCAAAAATAAAGCAACACGATGCATGGTCCTTGTAGAGCTTATAAATAAAAATATAATGGTGTTAATAACATAAAAAAACAGAACATCATTTGATCTACATGACTACGCTGCGATAATAACACAAACACACTTAACTTTAAAGTGAGTTTCCTTCATGACTTAGTATTTCCTCTATATGACAACACTTTTTTTTTCACTACAGCTACACCACACAGTCCCGGTCTACCACGCCGCGACAAACACCGCAACACCAACAGCCATTTCTCGCGTGGCAAAAAAACTGACACCTGCTAAGTGCAACAAATCCTACAAAGAAAACGGAATTAAGACAAACTCTTCTTGGAGGAATGAAGCTCATTGGAAATTTTTGTCAAATGTTTCAAAACTTCAGAAAAGATTTACGTGCGTCGAGGCAATGCGTTATAAATTTCCTTCCCCCTCCCTAAACGCGGTGTTGAAATAAAATAAAAAAATACCACAAAGACTCTCGTTTGTGGAGAAAACACAGCTGCATCTAACTAAATATCACCGTTTTGTTCTTTTGACTTAGATGAATACCAGATCCCAACCCTACCACGGAAAAGTTAGTGTCTATACAACAACCCACAACACCACCTCCTTGAAGCTGGCGTCCACTACTACTAAGGAGATCAATTTCATCCTATACTATTTTATGCTTTTCGTTGTTGGAGATAAACGTCAGTAAATAAGAACTGGTGACTCGCTTTCTGGTCGTTTGTTTTCATGATCTGGATATAAGGCAACACTACAATTATATTACGCATTTTATAGCTATCTTCTCTCTCTCTCTCTCTCTCTCTCTCTCTCTCTCTCTCTCTCTCTCTCTCTCTCTCTCTCTCTCTCTCTCTCTCTCTCTCTCTCTCTCTCTCTCTCTCTCTCTCTCAACACACCCTTCTCTCTTTTTTTTTTTTACTCTCACAAACTCATTCTCTAACCAAACACACACACACACACACACTTGCAAGGGAAGTTATAAAAAAAGTACAAGATGATGAACAAAAGTTAGAAATGGAGATAGAGGAAGTCCACAGTATGGGTATATGCTTTTACTCCAGAATAATAGACATAATACAGGAAAGAGATGGATGGGCGGACTGTGTCTTCCTAGATCTCAAGAAAGCCTTCGATAAGGTGCCACACAGGAAACTATTAAGAAAACTTGAAACTATAGGAGAGATTCGAGGAAAAATGCTAGAGTGGATAAAAGACTTTTTAAACGAAAGAACAATGAGAGTAACAATCAGAGACAAGAGTTCCTCTTGGAAAGGAGTTATCAGTGGAGTTCCATAAGGATCGGTATTGGCTCCGATTATGTTTGCCATATATGTGAATGACATGGATAAGGGGGTAGACAGCTATATGAGTTTCTTTGCTGATGATGCAAAGTTGCTGAGGAGAGTAAGTACAGAATGCTTCAGCAGGATCTTGACAAACTATGGGAATGGAGGCAAAAAAGGGAGATGGACTTTAACATCAGGAAGTGCAGTGTAATGGTGTATTGAGAGGATGAAAAGTGGAGAGTTTGTAAAGTGATAATGTGGGTCCTAATAGGAGAGGAAGGCCACTTGTAAGATGGAAGGAAAAAGTAAAGAGGTACACAGCTTGGATGAATGCTAGCTAGTGGGTGTCTGTGTTTACATGTATGAAAGAGATTCTGATAGAGGGCTAGCGCTTGAGTCAACAGGGAGGGAGCTTATGGATAGAGAAAAGTGAAGGCTCTTGTACTGTGGCCATCCCCTTATGGGACGTTCCTTGAGAGAATGTGGTATCAAAGACAACAGACTATTGATAGACATAAGACAGAGTTACTTATGAGTAGATTACACTTGATTCATCATTATGTTCATGAATGTTTTGGTATGGATGTGTTTTCCATAACAATAACTCTTTGATTCAGAGAGGAATCCACTCAGTTGGTGTCCCTTGAGTTGGTGAATGCTGTGCTGCCCCGCCTCACCCCATCGCAGGTGCTGTATTTCCTGCCAGGAATTACTGCATTTACCTCACACTCAGGAGCAAAGTGTCGTGAAATGATGTACAACATTTTGTTTTGGTTACATGATAATTTCAGGTAAGTTTAGTGAATTAGATAGCCTGTGGTAAGGAGACTTGGCCTGTTTGCTCATCAACAACCAGGTCGGAAGAATTTTGCCACTGCACTCCATGCATGTTGTAAAAGACGACTAATAGGGAAGCAGTGAGGGGGCTGGGAGCCCCCTCATCTGTATGCTCTTTCCTAACTATGAAACAAGGTATAGAGTGGGAGATAAGATAAGTACTGGTAGGATGCAATATTTATAAACATTTCTCTTTAGTGATAGTGGGAGATTACTTTTCATAACATTACGTTGTCTACCAATAGCACTCCATGCCATCCCTATTCTTCTATTCAGGCTTCCAAAATTTGGCTCTTCCTCACCGGGTCCTACACATCCTGCAGATGATATACACCCAAGAGGCTGAGGACTCCTTTCTTGAACTGGCAATGTATATTCTACTAGAAGCAACAAGATACTCAACGGACTATCAGTGAGACATTTTTCAACATCCACTAACCCTTTGCAAATTCAGAGTAAGTTGTACAATTATTCTCAAAAATATAATCTCTCATCATTGTTTTTCATCCATATCCTTCTATTCTAATTCATCATGGTGTTGATAGAACTGAATAAGAAATACTTCTGCAGTTGGGAGCTGCTTCTAGTGATCTTTGGTGTTATTTCTGTAATATGAAACTTGAAAGCAGATTCATCCAGCACACATAAAAGTTGAAAGCAGATTCATCTAGAGCACAAATTGGTTAACATTGCTCCCCCCCCCCACCCCTTAAAGTGCTGAACAGTTACTGTATTCATCTTTTCTAATTGTGTAAATTACTATACAACTGGTTCATGTTTTTATAGGAAATGAGAGTGAGCACTGCATGGAGAGCACGCCATGCTTCTATGATTGCACTCTTCACTCTTCATGGAGACTCAAGGTAGCAGTGATTCAACCCTGAGGAGCTTAACCCAAAGTAGTGATACACAGGACGATGTGGATGCTCCAAGAGGAGTAGAGGCAACACAAGCTAATGTCTTCTCTGCTACACAGCAACCAGGTACTACCATGATTAATTATTAGTCATCAGGGAGTTTGAATTACAGTTATTCAGGCAGACTAGACTAGATACTGGAACTTATATGAAATGCCTTAATTAAAGTGCAGCCACACTTGCTCAGAACATGTTTGTAAGATGCTTCTGACTTTCCTTTGAATGTGGTTGCACACTTCTTCTGAACACCATTGTCCGGGTTCATGTTTGAAACAATGATTTGTCTTAGCTGATGCACTCCACAGATTCAGAAATGGAGTGCATCAACATCAACCAATCAGATACCGTGATGAGACCAGGCTGTTGCCACACCGTCACCATTTTTATTGACACACTCGGCTGGACTGAGGTTTTTTTTTTATTTATTCAAATTATGGAAATTTGAAAAATTTTAATTCGGCCTGAAACAAGTCGAATTTCAGAACTTTGAATTATGCGGGTTCAAATTATCGAGGTTTTAGTGTAGTTGAATATGTGTTGAGTTGAGTTTTATGAAGAAGTTGGGTGAGCGGTTCCCTGTTTGAGTGTGATTGCATCACAGATGTGTGATGTCACCGTGGTTGTTCAATATCTATATGGATGGTGTGGTAAGGGGGGTAAATGCAACAATGTTAGGTAGAGTTTTGAGCTTGATTTATAAATGGATAATAACGTTTTTTTCCCATATGTCCAGCTGGAACATTTAACTGGGTCACTGAGTTTACATTTGACACCTCGCTAGTGGACGTGGAGTATGCAGCCACCCATGCACCAGTGCCAGGCTCTGCTTCTGGACCCATGTTCACTGTTGGTGCATCTGGTAAGTTTTTTTATTTATTTATTTATTAATAAAAAAATTTTCCCCCTCCAAGGAAGGAAAAAGCAGTTGGTGAAAATTATCAAGGAATATAAAAAGACGGGCACAGTATGAAGTGAAAGGTTAAGATGTAAAACCCTATTTGCCACTTCCTTCTCTTTAAGCACCAAAGTTTGATTTAGGAAACAACACTAATGATCAAGTGAATAATGTGTGAGGACACAGAGTTTGAAAGACAAACTGCACATATTTATATAGTTTGTTAAGTTACCATCAGATGACAAAGGCTGACATGTAAATATCAGACGTTAGTTTTCAAATAATGGTTAAATGATGACTGGGTTGGTGATAAGTTGAGGACTTACATGTATTTATCTTTGTTAGCCTCATGTGGTGATGTTGATAATGAGTATTTTGAAATTAATGATAAAATGGAGGTATATTGTTTTGTCCCATGACAATATAAAACATGATTTCAGGTAAAAAGAATATGAAGCGCTTCAAGACTTCAGGTATTGGAAAAACTAGAATGCAGTCAGCAGAAACAAGTGCAACAGATTAGTGTGCAGACTTTCTGTAATGTTAAATTATAATTTCCGTCATCTCCATTGCATAAATTATTATAAAGATGGAAGTACAGGAAGTAAATGCGAGAATACTAAGTACAGATGTCAATTTACTTAATGCTGATGTTAGAGAATGGAAAATAAAGCAGCATTAAGTAAATTGACATCTGTACTTAGTATTCTCGCATTTACTTCTCATACTTTGGTGAAGAGTTGCTGATAAAGGGGAAGAGATTGAAGACACAAGGAGTGATTGTATGGATAGGGAGAGGTGCAAGCTCTTTTGCTATGGTCATCCTCTTAGGTAAAGTTCCCGGAAGGAATGAGGTGTTATAGACTATAGATAGATAGTTAGATAGGTTGATGAAAAGTTTCTTATCATTTCAACAGATTCTGGAGACACAATCAAAGCTGTTAAGAAAACGTTTTTTAAAAGACCAAGATCGGGAGAAGCAGAGCGTTTTCTTTGCAAAGCTAGAAGAACGACGAAGTAAGATGAGAGCAACCATTGAAATTGAGGGAAAGTCACGCAGAGAGGCTCAGGTGAAGTGGATATGAATTGAATGTCTGTTATTAACTTTAGGTAACTAAGAGAATTTTACACTTGGAAATTTGTCATTCTGGATGTAGTTAACATTTATATTTTGTTGACTGAATAATTTTCAAAAGAAAAGTATTTATCTGCTTGAAAATTAGGGATATGGTGTCTGGAAAATCTGAAGCCATTTGCCATGTACTTGGTATGATAATGGTATTTTGAATTTCATGATAGATAGGTATTCAGATTATGGTTCCATATTGTATGTATAACATTAAAGTTATCTAAAAGGGATAAGATCTGTGGGTTTCGAACTACCTTAGAATTTTATTGTCAGTTTTTTGGGAAAAGTTCTCAATCAGTAATTGCATCTCAGTTAAATCTGCAAGAATACTACTACCATATCCCTCCAGGCTGTACAAGATGACCAATAAGGACTGAACAGGAGTCTGGGAATTCCCTCCTCTGTATTCTCTCCTATGAAAGGACAATGTGTAGAAAGGGAAGGAGAGTAATTCCTTCCTGAACCCTAAAGATGCCTTGCCACAGCTACCTTGCTTTAAGTTTAAGGGGAATATTAGCCAGGTGAATAGATAGATGTAGAAAAAAAGAAAGTGGAACCGGCTTCATTCTTTTTTGCTTCTTTTAATTTTTCGTTACAATAAATTTATTTGTATCATTATTTTTTTTCTCCACCAGGTGACAATGTACAGGCAGTATCGTGTTGGAGAGCTGCCAGATATTCAGATTCCTCATCGGGCTCTCATTGCTCCTCTCCAAGCCTTATCTCAGGTATTAAGAAACATGTGATAAATGTACTATATATACACTGATACAGCTAATGTGAGACAAGCCACGGAATATGTAGAAGGCATATAGTAAAAAGAATGTACATAACTGTGTGCATTTGTAATGCTAAAAACATTCAGGGATGGTGAACTTTTAAATATCATGAAGTTCGGTTAGATTTTCCCCAACTCTCAGTGATTTTGAATGCACAAGATGTTTAATGGCCGAGGGACCCACAATGATTGATGATAATAATAATTTGATATAATTGCATAATAGAAGAAAGGGCACAAATAAGAATTAGTGATTTAATTGATTCAAATTAAAAAAAAAGTTTAACGAGAGATGAATTTGAAATGATGGGTTGTGTGAGATTTGGGATACAAGTGGTGGTACTGCAGCTGAATACAGATGATGAAGAGCAAAGGAAATGGCATCTTACCTTCACTCTATCACCAGTTGCCAAGCCGTTCACATTTTGTCTTAACTTTGTACTTTGGGCACTCCAAATCCACATTCTACCCTCTAAAGAGGTAAGTTAACATCTGTGCCATTGTTATAGAGTAAATTAATGCCCCACAGTGATCATATAATGCTTGAATTATTACTAAATGGGTAATGAAGAACAGCGTCCCTCAACTAGTTTCTAGCAAGAACTGGTGAGAGCCGTATTAATGCTTAGACTCCTGATGGGCAGTCAAATCTAACCACAGACCTTGTCGATCCCATTTGTCATCAGCTAATTGAAACTGTAACTATGAAAAACTCTTAATTTGATGAATCCCAGCCGTGATATAATTAAAGGAAGCTTTAGAGAGAGTATTATTCTTCCTTGTGTGAGTCGTAACAGAGCTGACTGATGGTCATATGATTTATTTGGTGAATGACATTAACAAAGGCATAATATATTTTAATGCCAGCTGGTGGCATTATATTATTGGTGCCAGCTGGTGGCATTATACATTAATGTAGGTAGGTAATATGAGACAAGTTACATAACGTTTTGGATTTAAAAATAATAATATCCAATATTTGAAAAATTGGATTACTGAATGGTGATAGTAGCTATTTGATATTTATTTTTCTTGTCTGTTTTGCCTGAGGAT